>JBCJKH010021347.1:17885-45912 GCA_039877255.1 Loriculus beryllinus | reverse complement strand
CAAAGACAAGCTTAGGTGTATGTGGAATATATTACAGTAATATAAGGAACACTTAATTTTACTACTCCTTTCATCGTATCTTCCTGGGCACAAGAGTATAAGAAGGAAATAGATTCAGAACACAGAAGAATAATTTTATTTATCAAATCTTCATTTCACATTTACTCATGTGAAACTTTCACTGACATGAGAAGTTCTGCTTAACCAGGCTGTGTAAAAGCCAAGAACAGGTTTCAATATTCTGTCTCAGATGAAAGACATTACCTGTAAGGGGCACACTATAATTCAGGTGAATTTACCTAGTAGCCAAATTCTGCTGCATGCTTCACAGGCAAATATGTGACTTTGTCCCTGAACCACACAGCTTGCAATTTAAACAAAGACAATATGAATGAGGATAAATGCCCCAAAAGCTTATGAAGGGAGGGAAATTGTAAATACAGATGTAAGAGTCTGCTATATGTTTGACTCAAATATGCTGATTTCCACCCTCCGCCAAACAGTAGGTTTGCACAGCATAACATTTAAAATGTTGCTATTTTCCTTTTTCTCTCCCTACCTTTTTATAAAAGCTTTATGGCAATTTGCTTGCTGCTAGTGAGAAGGATTTGTGCTTTTGTGCCAGCAATATTCAATAAAATTGTCCGTTAAGTGTGAGCTTTTAACAAATTTTAAAAGAACTCTTGTGATCAACAATATCTTGATTAATGTGACTGTAAAAAGCTCCATTTCAAGAAAGAAGAGCTGGGTCAATTTGTCATTTCATTTTCTACTCAGTGTCACCACTCTTTTTAAAACATCCAGATAGCTCCTATTTGTCACTCTGCTCAGATGCTCATAATTATTAGCTACATACCTGAAAAAAAGAGAAAACTGCAGGAAGGGCTCTGTGTCTCTGACAGTGTTTTTAATGAGCAATTATGATATAAAAGTTCTTCTAGAAATACGAAAAACATGTCACTAACAGGAAAAAAAGTCTTGGACTTCCTTTGATTCTTCTCCCTCTCTCAAAAAAAAAAAAAAAAAAAAAGAAAAAAGATGAAAGTGATCTAACTCTGTACTTTTATTTTAAGAAAACTTTCAGTTACAGACTTCCAAGTTCAGACAGATTTCCAAGAAGGGCATAAGGGCCCAAAACCACTCTGTGTTCTAAACCCCATCATTTAGGAAACCTGGCTTTTTAAAATCTACTATAGCTTTTCCTTTTACAGTCCCAGTATTATCAGTACATCAGCCACGGAGCAGAACCTAGTGCTTAGTAATTCCTCAGGTTCTATGGGATGCATAGAAGAGTACCGCAGTTCAAATCACATATTAACCCACCTGACAAAGACGTGCCCCCTTTCGCATTCAGAAACCTAACTATTTAAGTCTTCACCGGGCACATAGGGGACCAACATACTAAATCTTTTTTCTGCTTGATCTGTGGCAGAAATCTGAACTTAGGTCTGTCCTTAATTATGAGTCTGGGTGATGCACTCAGGAAAAGCTCTCTTGTGGTCTACCTATGAAGCTGTTCTGCTTTTTAAGAAACACTTAGCTACTCAAGGGGCAATAGAGAAGGCAAAAAGAGAATTCTGCAAACCAGTTGTTAGGGCATTCACCAGAGAAACTCAAACCCTAATCCTTATTCTGATGAATATTTAAGGATCTTCTCTCTTTTGTTGAAGCTTGTCTATTTCATAAGAAATCTTTAAATATTAATTTGAACTGGGATAAGTATCCAAGTATCTTGAGTGGCCTTATTTCCAACTGCAGAACTATTATCTCTTCAGGCCAGTAAGTAGGTGACTGCTTAGCCAAAGCAAAATATCCCCAACAAGAAGGGCTTATAAAGCTTTCACGGTCAAAAAGTGTGAAAGAGTTTAAGAAAACAGATGCTTAACCTCTCTGTTGTGATATCCTACAACATATGTGAATGTTTGAGTTAGAAAAGAAAGGTAGTTTTCTCCTTTCATTTTTTTTTTTTCCCCATGAAAAGACCACTTTGATCTAAGTATTATCGATATCAAGAAAAAAACACATAACCCTTAATATGGGAGAAGTGACACTCATTTAATTTAATTTTATTCAAAAACAAGAGACCAAAGTCACATCTTGTCTCAGTCTTTTTTGACAAGTTCCTAAATCTACCCTTATGCGTGCTGCCTATAATTCTGCCTGCTGGAAATGCAATTGTCTGGGCAATAACACCCGTTCATGCTTGACCAACCTGATAACCTTCTACTGCAATAATTGGCATGGTAGCTAAAGGGAGAGTTGTGGACATTATCTACCTCAGATTCAGTAAGGCTTCTGACACTGTCTCCCATTACATCCACACAGAAAAACAGATGAAGCATGGGCTGGATGAGTCCATACTGAGCAAAGCAGATTGAAAACTGACTTAATGTCTGGGCCTAGAGGGTGATGACCAGTGGCATAAATTCTATTTGGAAGCCAGTAACTAACAGTGTACACCAGGGGTCACTACTGGGCCTGATCCCATTTAACATCTTGATTGATTATTTGGATGATGAGGCAGATTGCACTTTAGAAGGTTTATTGATGATGTAAAACTGGAAGTGGTGGCTGATCTATCAGAGGGTTGTGCCACCATCCAGAGGGACCTTAACAGGCTGAAGAAATGGGCTGGCAGGTACCTTGTGAAGTTCAACAAGAAGTGCAAAGTCCTGCACCTGGTAATGAGCAACCCCATGCACAGTACATGCTGAGGGGTAGAAAATGATCTGGGGTTCATGGTGGACACAGCTGAAAAGGAGCCAGCAATGTGCCATCAAAGACAAGAAGGCTGACATTATCCTGGGATGCATTGATGATGAGTGTTGCCAGCAGGCTGAACGGGCTGAGGGATGACACTACTCAGCACTGGTGAGGACACACCTAACTATTGGGTTCAATTCTGTACTCTCCAGTACAAGAAAACGATGGGGATACTGAGAGTTGGACTTGATGATGCTTATGAGTCCCTTCCAACTAGAGATATTCTAAGATTCTACAATACTAGAAAGGGGCAAAAAAAGAGCCACAAAGATGATGAAGTTGTATCTCTTGCAAGGAAAGCCTGAGAGAGCTAGGACTGTTCAGCCTGAAGAAGAGAAGGCTCAAGAGGGATCTCATCAATGTGTACAGATACCTAAAGGGAGGATCCAAAGAGAATGGAACCAGGCTTTTTTCAGTGGTACGCAGTGACAGGACCAGAGGCAGTGAGCACCACTTAGAATCATAGAATCATAGAATAGTTAGGGTTGGAAAGGACCTTAAGATCATCTAATTCCAACACCCCTGCCTTAAGCAGGGACACCTCATGCTAAACCATGTCACCCAAGGCTTTGTCCAACCTGGCCTTGAACACCACCAGGGACGGAGGACTCACAACTTCCTTAGGTAACCCATTCCAGTGCCTCACCACCCTAACAGTAAAGAATTTCTTCCTTATATCCAATCTAAACCTCCCCTGTTCAAGCTTTAACCCATTACCCCTTGTCCTGTCACTAGAGTCCCTAACGAAAAGTCCCTCCCCAGCATCCCTATAGGTCCCCTTCAGATACTGGAAGGCTGCTATGAGATCACCACACAGCCTTCCCTTCTCCAGGCTAAACAGTCCCAGCTCTCTCAGCCTGTCCTCATATAGGAGATGCTCCAGTCCCCTGACCATCCTTGTGGCCCTCCTCTGGACTTGTTCCAACAGTTCCATGTCCTTTTTGTGTTGAGGACACCAGAACTGCACACAATACTCCAGGTGAGATCTCACAAGAGCAGAGTAGAGGTGCAGGATCACCTCCTTCGACCTGCTGGTCACGCTCCTTTTGATGCAGCCCAATTAAAAGATTGCCTCTGAACAAGCCAGCCAAGGTAAGGTAAGACTGCACCAGTGATTTGCTGATGGGAATGTGAGTCTACGGAGGATGGGACGCCTTTAATTTTAATGGGGGTTTCTGCTATCTAATTCTGCTGTAAAATGAGGGTCCCTGTTTAATTTTTCTTCTCTCATTTCCTTTTTCTCAGTTCAACAGAATTAGAACCAATGTGTAAAGTGCTTATATTACTAGGAACAACAGTAGGAAACCCTTTGTTAACCTTAATTTCCCATCTAATATTTCTCTCCAGCGTCAGCCAGTCTCCAAGGAGATAGGGTTGTTGACAATAACTCCAAATTGCTATGTAACTGTCAGATTGTGTAGCTTCTAAAGAACAGTTTGCTAATTTTGCCCCTGCTCATTTGTTGATGTTTTCTTTCTTTTCCCCAGAGATTGTGCAATATCCAGAACTTCTCGCATCTCTTAATTGACAAACCTAAGTTTCCTACCTAAGAAACAGCGCATTTCTATCAAGGACTAAATCTAGCAGGTTGATGAGATCTTATTGTAAAGTGCTGAGAATCCTTCACTTTTTAGGAAGCCAAGGGAAGGTGGGAGCACTCAGTCCCACAGGACTTAAAAAGTTGGTTGCATGATTTAGATTTTGTCTTCTAAGACGGGGCTGCTGATGACTTTCATTCTCCTGGCAGGACGGAGTGTCAAGACTTTGAAACCTGGGTATTTATTTTTCATTCAGGAATGGTGAGAAGGTGGTCTGCTTATACCCATTGCTGATGTATGAAAGCAAAGCAGAGGCCCAAACTAAGAACAGGTCTTACCTCTGTGGCAGAAGAGCTTTTCTACCCCTTGGAAATGTGGCAGGTGAAAGATGAGTAAAGCACAGGTCTAAATTGCCGTTCAAGCTCCATCCAACTCCATGAAAAGAATGTAACTCCCCAGGAGCTACATTTTATGTGAATTAAAACACAATCAGGGTTAGCATTTTGGTATTTTAGCTGCTCTTAGCCACTCATTAGATTTATGAAGGCTGGAAAATTCAAATGTAGGTTCTGGAACATGAACATACTCTTGACAACGAGAAATAAAATACACAGGAATGTGAAAAGAAAAAGATGCAAAGTAAGGAACAAACAAGGTTGACATATTTCTTTGTTTCACTACTGAAGGAAAAAAAGTGATGCAATTCATAGAGTGACTCAGAGCAGTAATGATTAGTGAAAGAAATAATTAGTTTATGATTAGCCTTTTTTTCCTGTGTGTTCTCATGTTTGGGTAAAGCATATTGTTCTTATAAATGTTGAGCGGACATTTAT
Organism: Loriculus beryllinus; assembly: GCA_039877255.1. Taxonomy (NCBI): domain Eukaryota; kingdom Metazoa; phylum Chordata; class Aves; order Psittaciformes; family Psittacidae; genus Loriculus; species Loriculus beryllinus. Next base: position 40,778 of record JBCJKH010021347.1, on the reverse strand, counting down.
CACATCCTCTGTCATAATTATTAGTGACAAGTCAAGTCTGAATGAAAACAAATGGAAGAAGTAAGTTTTTATCTCACTATGAATTCTTTCTGATAATGTCTCGTGAAATTCTTTCCACCTTCTACTTCTGGGAACTGAAAGAGCATTTTGGCTCAGGGACATACTGGTTGTACTTCCATCATTAATTTAAAAGAGTATCCCCTTTATTTCCTCTAACAGTAGAAGAAAGAGGCCAATTTCATTCCCAGGAACTTCGCACTTCTGTTGTTTTCGTACGTTTTTAAAATGGGAATTGCAGTTTTTTTGAGTTGTACAATGTACCCATTTTGTCCTTCTGACCTGCTTATGAAAAACCTAAAAGTTTTGCTCAAGTTTTACACTGGAGGAGTTAAGCCTGGATGAGTTTCATCCCAGTATGCACTGGTTTTCCAGAAGAGGAAAAGTAAGAGAGAAGCTAGGATTTCCTCTGGTGGGTACTCAATTTAGGAGGTGTGGGACCATATTTTGAGGAGTACTCTAGTGCCTTAAAAGGTGAGAAGAGATGAAGCCTCTGGCACTACTGTCATTGACAACCTTTCCTATTAGTGGTGTGTTGATGTTGGGAGTAGTACTGGCTATCAGCAGAGGAAGGAAACAAAGCTGTTCAACAGAGAATGGGATTAATGCCACTACCATGAGTTTACTCCAACAAAGAGGCCAGTCTGGGCTAGGGCTAAAACAAAGAATCCTGAACTGATACTTTATTTTGAAGCCAGCTGACCCTGGGGCAACCCATCTCACAGAAAATGGCTCCAAAATTGTGTGAAAGAGAGCTGTTAATTTTTCTTAATGCTTAGATAACATGCCCAAAGGATTTTATTTAACTTTTTTTTTTTTTTTTTTTTTAATACTCTTAGAAGTTTTTCATTCGGTAGAGGCTAAATCAACATTTCCTGTGGGTTTAAGAAATACAGTACACAAGCACAAGGTAGTGTGTCTGATAATGACTCATGGACTTGGTTGCTTTTCGTGCTGTTGTGTGAGAACCGCTGGAGATTACTGTATGGAGCACTGGGACAGTGTAAGTGTTTGACTAGGGGATATTAGGTCACTTCAAACTGATCATGTGAGTCCTCATGGGATTTCACTGCCTCTTCATTGCAGGAACTGCTCTCCAGAATATGCCGATTGGACTGGGAGAATACAGAGACTGGGGAGAAGAAGCAATCTCAGAGGAACAGTTTACAGTTTGAGCAACAATGCCAAGCTGATCTGCTTTGAAATTTACCAATCAACATGAAAAAAATAACCAAATCAACACATTTCTGTGGTGACTGCTCTAAAGCCAAGCGCCTTAAAATCTCTGCAGTTCTAAAAGTCTCAGGATCTTGGTTTGGGCTCCTAAAAGTTGAGTGCACCAATGGTAAAAAAAGACTTACTTTCTCCTTAGCATGTTAAGAAACATCCTTGGTGTCCTTTTAGACTAGCAATACTGACATCTGGATGCCTTGTTATAGGGTGGGGTTGTTGAGACATGGGGGTGAGGAGAGTTGGGAGCCTGAGTGTAAAGTCTAAAACTTCGGAGAAATCACTGCAAGCCTGTTACTTAGATGGTAGTTAGAGCAGATTAGGTAGAGATTACATGGCCAGAACATGAACATAAAATATGAGTCCTGTCAAGCACAGCAGGCTGTTGTGTAGCAGCAGTGTCAGGTAGGTCAGATAGTATGTGGGTGACTGTGATTAGGCCCTATAACATGGCTGTGGTAGAAAGAACCACCTCTGGAACTTGGCTGCTTGTCTTTGCCCTGGGGACCTCTGTATAACCCCATCATTCTCTGTCTTGGAGGGTGCAGGTCAGAGATTCCTCTCCCTGCATTTTTTGCTCCCATATTCAGTGTCTTCAAGGTATATTTATGTGCTGGTCAGGCGGCTTTGCCAAGCCAAGTGCAGGACCTGTCTCTGGCCCATACAGAAACTCAGGGCACCCCTGGCTGTTGGTGTGGAACAGGAGACATCCAGGCTGCCAGAGAGAGGTGCCAACCACACTCCCAAGCAAATCCATGTACCTGGGTATGAATCTTTTGTCTTTAAAAGCCAGGTGCTATTTAGTTTGCTTTATTTTTGAAGAAGTTTCCTCAGCAGATGAATTGGGAAAAGAAAGAAAAATCTAGTATTAGGCCACAGCCGCTCTGGAAAAAACAGTCAAGGGAGAACTAATTGATGGTGAACTATGCGAGGCTAAAATCAGAGAAGCAAAGAATTTGGTTGTAGCAACAAATGATCCTGGGTAAGTCTGTGGCACTGTACCAGGTTGAAATGGACAGATCCACATTTCAGATAATATATTATATAACAGCCCTTAATCAAACAACTTTCCTGACGTGAATGAACTGAGATTATTTTCAAGTCACACTCTTTAGTTCTCCAGTCCTCACAGAGCTGAAAATACAGTAAAAAATAGTTTTGTTTTTTCACACAGTATTTCAATATTTCCCTCCTGGTCTGAGCAGAGGAAGCAGAGAAGAATGGGAAAATAAATAAAATCAAGCAATTTTTTTTTTCTGGAGGATCAAAAGAGTTTGATTTGAGTTTCTGGGCAGAAGTTCCAATTGCTTCTTATTTTATATGAGTTTATTTTCCTTCCACCCTGGCTCTGAACACTGTGTACTTTCAAGATAACATTGTTCAAAATCTCATGAAATTTACACATAAACTGTCTTAAACGAAAGGGAATATTTAAATTTGGAGATGGTTGTAAAGTTATCATGATCTAATTACAATAGCATTTTTGAAGGATAACAAGTGTCAAAAGAAATAGACTGGATGTTATGGAAAATAAAAGTGGGGCCAAGAATCTAAAGCTAGCCAGCAAAATTAAACACTGAGGCTTTTCCTTTGGAAGGTTTTAAATCAATTTAGTGTTGATGAAAAGCACCAGATTCATAGCAGAGGAAAACGATGCCTTTTATTTATTTACAGGCGAGGCTGGCATGTGCCAGTGACAGCATCTCTTCTTTAGACTGTCGCTGTACTTTGACACTCAGCTGAACTGACCACCAGGAAAAGCAGCTGAAAAGTCCTTCTGTCTCTCTTCCCTTCTGTCCTTTGAGCTTGCCAGCACCCTGACTACGCTTTACTTCTGAAAGTGGTTTTGATCATGTGGATCTATCCATCAGGAGCTAAGTCGAGACAAACGACTCCTTGCATTCAAATCCAGGAACAGCTGTTAGTTAAAAAGAAATCTCTACTTTAAAAAAATCTTTATTTGCATGCAAATTTGAGTGCCTGTGGATCAAGGGATGGGCTGGGGACAGGGTTTCTTTTTATGGAAGACACGGTTCACACCTACGTTTATTCATGATGTATCTCCACTGTGCTTCGGCAATAGCAGGCGAGGACACCCTCCACAAATATTATCTACCCTCCAGTGAGGCAACATGGTGAGGGGGCTAGTGAAAGAAAGTGATGGTTTTCAAACTGTTTGTGAAGAATACGGATTTTTAACGGCAATAAGTGCATCTTTTCTCAGTTCTTCAGAGCAGCTTTCTTTCAGGGCTGAGCCTTCAGAACTGGCTGGTGCAGTAGGATCCACAAGCTTTGTACAGTCCCTGTGGCACTTCTTGTGGGAGTCCTCAGGTGATAAGTTAAGTTGGAGGATCAGGGACTTTTCCATAAGACATATTTTTTCAGGAGGTTTTACCTCCTACTGAATGTAGAGCTGGGCTAAACATGGGATTTTTTTTTTGTTGGATGTTCAGTGAAAACAGAGCCCTTTCATAGGGCATCAGTTTCAGTGGTGGAGCTCTGTTGCATGGTGAGAAATACCTGGCTACTTGGAAGCCTCTTTAAAGCCTGTCTCCTCTCTGAACACAGTACAAAGCATCCTATGGACCATGGAGAAGGTGTTAAGGTATCAAGCATGTCTCATTTTGAGGGAGATTTCGCCAGCCTTGTAGGCTCAGACTCCACATTCTTGACTCATAAGAAATCAGACCAGAGATGCTTAATAACTTAATATGCCATACAGAGAATTGCATACTGTGGAGGGAAAAAAGGCAGTGCCTGTCTGCAGCTGCAGATGACGCAGCTTTGAATCATCAGGACTAATGGTATCCACTGACTAACTGGGTGTTTCCAGAAGGCAGCCACTTGCCAAGGAGGTGAGGGAAGGGGAGGTGTCTGTCAGGATTTTGTCTCTCTCCCTCTGGCATGTGGTACCACAGGTGCTGTAAAATTTGGCCTGAGGTAAGTCAGGGAAGTTGCTTGAAGCCAGTCTTGTGCCTGGGAGTTCAGGGCTTGCATAGTAAAACAAAGGCTGAAAAGGAAATGGTGATCTGGTTTGAAAATACAACACAATAAGACATTGCGAGGAAAGACCAAAGGGGAAACTAGTGCTCAGAGGGCTGTTCTCAAACGTCAGAAATCAAATTCCTAGGGAAAGGACAAAAATAAACAGGAGGGTGATTGAGGTCCAGGACCTGCTGTGGCCTTGGTGTGGATCAGGGAAGAGAGGTCAGGTTTTGTGCTGCCTGCTGTAACTGGTGGTGGAGGGACCCCTGCTCACTGGGGTTGCAGCCCCTTCCTGGGTGTTTTTGTATTGCACCAACCCTGGTAAACTCCCTGTGACTTGCAGCTTCAGGGAACTGCTTTCTCTCTTGAGCAGAGAGAAACATTTACTGCAGGCAGCCCCTGATTCCTGAGGGTGCCATTGCTGGCTTGTATGCTGCTCCTGGTCTGCTGGCCAGTCAGGGAGGGCTGGTGGATGGCAGCCTACTGCAGGAGAAGAGTTTTCATGCAGATATGTCACTGCTGGGTCTTTCAGCAGAGAGAGATGGCTCCCTGCAGAATTCGAGAGGAAAACGTGAAAGTATTCCCCCTGCCTCTGAGAAGAAACTTGAAATGGCCAAAGGAAGAAGTACTTAGTGCTCTCAAGAATGTTTGCCTCATTGAAAAACCCCAGAGACAGCAGCACTTTGCTGGTTTGTATAGAGGCTCTGCACTGGTAAAGGACTTGCCAGCTTTTACACACTGCCCCACCAATCTAAATTAATTTGAGATCTTTGGGACTGACTCCAAAGGTGATAAAGGCGGTCAGTTTTCATTTCCTTTCGTTCTTTGATCTCTCTCCTGAGGATGCCTTCAGTGGAATATAATGAATTGATTTTATTGTTATTCTTGATGATGGGATGACACAGCCCCAGCGGGAAAAAAACACAAACCAGGAGAGGTTTTCTTTCTTTTCCTTTTTTTTTTTTTTTTTTTTTTCCCTCCAAACAAGATTTCAAGAATTTTAATTTACTGGAACTGTGTATTAGAGGGCCTGCATTGCTCTCTACTGATCTCCTTTCATTCACATGGAAGCCGGGGCTTCTTTGTCAGGTGTCTATAGCTGAATGAAGATGGACCACTAAAACTCTGCAGCCACTGTTGTTACCCATCCCTCCCCCACTTTTGAGGGAAAAATACAGAAAGTGGTTATCAAACCCACCTTTGTGTTTTTCTGTGGTGGACAAAATTTATTTTTGTTGAGAAAATAATGTATTAGAGCCTTGGGTGGCATGGTTTAGTGTGGGGTGTCCCTTCCCATGGCAGGGGGGTTGGAACTGGATGATCTTAAGGTCCTTTCCAACCCAAGCTATTCTATGATTCTATAATAAGCAGTTATCTGAATGCACAGAAGAAATTGAAAATGTGCAAGACTGCAATCTGAATGATTTTAAGAGAAATACAGCTGACAGATCAAGAGAAAGACGGTAAACCAGGAGTTGCAGTACAAACTTTATCTTCTGCCTGGGAACAGATATTTTGTAAAGCTGCCTAAGAAATATTTGCAGGATTATTTTTCCTCTTCCTTGGTATTTCCTGAATTACTAATGACACTCTGAAGTGCAGAGTAACATCACAACTGGTTTTCGATATGCATTGTAGTGCCTGGAATGGTATATTCCAACATATCTTTAAAAACCAGGACTAAGCAAGACTATTATATGGTAAGGCAGAGTAATGCTTTGTAAAAGGGTAAATTGACATTTGTACTGGAGGTTTTTTTTGGGTCTGTAGTAGCTTTGACACAAAAATAAATTTATATTCCTATACTTACATTGTGTTGCTCCTGATGTAGTTGAGATGTTGCACACAGCTTCACTTTGAACCCCCTAGCCTCTGACATTGGTCCACTCTAATGCCACATGGGAACATGGTGGCTTTAAAAAAAAGTAATGAAGTTCATTCAATAAAAAACCTCGGAGACCAGTCATAGAGTTGACTTATTTGTGTATCTAATTAACACACACTTGGACTTTATTATGTTACTGACAAGTACAATAAATACAACAGGCTTTGTTCTGCCCTTTCAGTATTATGTTTTTTGATGTGGGTATTGATTTCTTCACAGTAAGCTTCCCTTGTGGAAACCACTTGGCAGTGGCATTAGCTCAGGAATGTCCTCTTGTCTGTCACCTGATAAGGAGGGCTTAGTAAACATAGTCTGTAAGTCCCACAGTGCATGAAAAATAATAATCTGTAAAGGTGCTAAAATGAATTCAACAGTTTATAGATGTTAGTTAATTATGGGCAAGTCTTTCACCTGGTTTTAGCAGACAAGGCCACAGCTGGGAAATGTGTTGTTTCTTTTCAAAGGTGTGATTATATTTCAAAGGCTTTCTTTCTTCCTTCCCTTTCATAAGGTTGAAGAGGCAAGGAAGGATCTACAGTGTCATTTGTACTTTAAGAAAACACAGTTAATCACACAAATCTGGTGAAAACATGGATGCAGTGCTTGATCACATAGTTTCACAAGAATTTCTTTTACTGTTAGTGATTATCTCAAATTGCTCATTCCTGCTCTCTCAGTCATGCCACTGCCATTGCTATTGCAGCAGTGTCATGAACTATTGTGAATTGTTGCCTTTCCTGGGTTAAAGTTAACTCAGTAAATACCTGATTCACTGATCCTTTTCTCTGTGTAACCATACAGAGAGTTGTGCTAGAAGTGGAACTGAGCTGGGTGCTGTGGCTGGAAGGAGTGGTGAGATGCTTAAGACAGTGTGTCTGATTTGAAAAAATGTGAAAAAAAAAAACCCCAAATCCCAACCTTGGTAAAACCATGAGTTAAGCCTTTGTGAATGTGATTGTACTGCATATTTGTGGTGGAAAAAGAAAGAAGGACTTAATGCTAGTGAGAGGCAAACCACAGAAATCAGATGAATGTAGCAATCGGAATAGCAGATAGGGAAGAGAAAGTTGTGAACATGCACAGCCTTAAAGCTACAGCCAAACTGTATGTATAGTGTGTGAAGGGGCAGGAAAGAGATCAAAAGTGGAAGTGACATAGCCTAAATCTGCAGTGGGTTGTGATAAGACATAAGCCTAGGAGAGGAAAAATCATTGTAATAGCAGCGTGTTTGTAATTCCATCACTTAACATGTTTGATATGAGCTTCAGCAGGTGGACTCTTCTGTGAGATAATCAGCTTTTTTTGAAAAAGAACCCAAATCAGCCAAAATGTCACTTATCACAGTACTGTTAAAAAAGTAATTCCCAAAAGTGCCAAAATCAGAAGAGAAACTGCAGTAGTAAGATTAGAGTTTAGTGCTTCCCAGACCTTGTTCTGAATAATTTTTCCTTTAACAGTAGTGACTTTCTTCTTGGGAAGGATATTCATGTCAGAGTAAGTGCTACAGGTAGGATGTCTCACACCTGGGCATTAGAATCCCTTGGTGAAACACAAACTTCTTTCAGTACTTTGGACCTTGTTCTCCTGCAGGGTATAGACATTCCCATGGCCACAGACCTTGCACATGCCATGTTATCGCACAGCAGGCAGGATAAATTCACTTGCCGCACAGGTGCAGTTCAGCTGCACAGTGGGATATGGTTTAGGTCTGGCATGCAGTATATCTGCATACACCTCACAGCTGCTTTCTGGGTAACTGAGAATATATTTGGCTGCATATGAAATATGAAATATAGAACATATAATTTAAATATATAGTAATGAAAGTCCTATATTATACAGGGTATCCAACAGCCCAGCTGTGTTAAACTGTGGAGAGGCTGGTTCAAACTGGGGATGATAGGCATGAAATATATTAGGCATATGCCCTAAGAGAACATAGGCTGTAGCACCTCTTAAAAAGCTACAGCTGCTAAAGGAAAGGGCTCAAGGTGGCTTTTTTTTTTTTTTCCTCCTTCCCCAGGTATTTTTCCAGATGATTAGACATGAATGGAGATTTCCTTTAGAAGGAAATGTACATGAGGTAGTTGCACAGAATATTAAAAATAGCTGTAGAGAAACTTTCTTAATGCACCAGATATCCAGTGTATATTACAAACAAAATCAGCTTTTTACCTGTAGACAGTGACCATTGTGATCCAGAACAAGTAACATAAACCAGAAGTATTCAAAGATGTTCATGCATGCATCTGGCCACAAGGCCTTATGAACCCATGGGCAAATCAGGTACCTACTTGGCATAAACACATTTTCCAGTAGTTTCTGATAATTTACAAAACTACCAACCTTTTTAGGTCACTGATTTTAGCATCCATTCTACATTTAAAAATTCTTTATAGACCTTTATTGCTGGATTCCGTATCAGATGGCAGCTTTATCTTCTGGTCTCTAAGTGATTACTGACACTTGGGCAGACATAGGATAAAGGGAAAAAGTAGAGAAATTCTTGAAGGGAAAGGTGCTGAATTACAGTGTTTCCTGTTCTTATTCTAGAAATCAGGGTTGTCAGTCAGTGACATGGAAATTGAGGACCAAGTTACATGACCATAATGCAACTTCTTTCTCCTGATTTTTTTTGTTTGTTTTTAAATTCAGTATTATCCTTTGAAAAGATTACATTTCCCCTTTCATTTCATGTATCACTTCAAAATGTTATTTTTAAACCTTCATCTTTTGTCCATCACCTACTGTTCCCTCTTTGCCAATGATGATTCACTCCCTATATAGGGGTACATATCAACCCCCCTGTTTCTGTCACACAAAATCTTCCTCATGGGTTTCTGTTTAATTTTGAGGCCTTCAGTATATATTAAATAGTCTAGTCCCTTACAACACTGTGGTACTTGATGTGTGTGTTCTATGGAGATTCTGCACAGCAGGCACAGATCTTTGCAAAGAAGTCTAAATATAGTAGGTTGCACCTCTAGCAGTATTGTCTTTTAATTTCCTTCTGACTGAATTCGTGCTTTCCATCTTTCCTTTAGTTTCTCTGTTTAGCCTTTTTATTTTTTCTTGCCTCACAGCCCTGTTTTCCCTTAACATCTCCAAAGCATTGAAAAGGACAAATACAAACTAATCTAATCTCTCCGCCCTCCCTTCTGCTTTAACAAAGCATTCAGCTTCCCTGTCTCTTGCCTTTGTTTTCTTTACCTTTCTTTCCCTTCCCCCTCCAAAAAATTCACCACTCCTGTGTAAAAGAATTGGCCAAGCTGCAGTAGGACATGCAACCATTGTGACTTTAGCAGACAAAACCTTCTAAATTTTCCAGATGTACCAGTATGTCATTATACCAGATTTGTCCCTCCTGTTGCAAAATATGTGTATGGACAAGAAAACAAAAATAAGTCAAGTTTTCCTTACTGAATCCTGACAGAATTCTTTTGTCTATTCCAGCAGAGTAGCCTGGTGGCTGAATATAAATGCTATATTCTGTTTTGATATGCTTTCTGCGTTTTTGTTCTTGGTAATGGCTGAAAATTTGTATTTTTTTCTTTTACATTTATGCCACTATTTCCTTGAAGAGGACAGAACCTTAGGCCTTTTCTGAGGCTGCTTCTGCTTGCGTCTATCTGCTGCATGCTGATTCTCTCTGATGGTCCAAGTGTGTCAGTTTGGCAGTGTTCCCAGTCACCATCAGCATTACTGCATTCACAGAGCCGGATCTGGGTTAGCACAAAGCATTGACAAATCCAGTGTAATTAGTTTTGCTCCCTTGCTGTACTTCATAGGGATTAGGATTTTTTATTATTTTTTTCCTTTAGATAGAATAATATTCGAGTAGAGAAGTCAAACAATGAGCACACGTGTGAAAGTCTGACAATCCTCACATTTATTGCATGGAAGAATCAGACTTTGGATGTTTGTGTGCTGGGGGGGGTGATATCCCTGAGAGACATGGGCTTTTAGGTATGTAGTTAAAAAGAAACCTGCCTTGAATGGTTTGAACTTTTAAAACTGATGCAAGTATGCACTTGAATGTCATGCATTTCCAGTGTGTTCTTGCTGCTGTAGTGGGCTGTATGATTCCCTTTATAGCAGCACTCTCTCCAGTTTCTGCTACATTCCTAAAACAGAACAAACTGCCAGTGTAATCCACGAGCCTTCCTGCTCCCTGCCCTGAAAAACGTTGCCAAAGCTAAAAACGGAAAATGCTTCCAGCAGGGACTCCAGAATTACTTATGAGATCAGAATTTATACTCTGGGCTGGTAATCCGCTGTTGCAGCCTAAATCGCAAGAACACAAAAAATGTAAGCACAGTGATAGGGTGGTTTGGCAGTTTTCCTGGGATAGTGGTATCTCAAGAAATAATCTAGATGCACTGTGGGACAGTGCAGACTAGGATTATTAATTTTACCGAGAGCTGCATAGTTATGACTCATGTCAGCTCTCAAGCGAAGACGTTCGTGTGGTAAAGTAGCTGTATCATGAAAGGTGCTGGCTGGAACTAAGGGGGGTATTAGTTTTATTTGTGGTGGCGGTTTCTGGGATCATTAGCACTTGGGCAGAGGTAGAATGAAGTGCATATTCTGTTTGCAACTGTCCTTCATTTATGGGAGGGGGGTTTCTAGAGTTGGTTTTGCACAATCCTACTCTTGCATGCTGTATTGGAAGAATGTTTATTTTGCTTTGGCTATTTTAGTGTATTATCTAATATTTGTTATTTCAGTATTAAACCTCCCCTTCTGCAACTCCATTTGGTTTTCTGCTTTTTTCCTTTTTGTTTTAATAATAAAGAATCCTTTTATAATATGAATATGCTTCAGAATCACCTTTTCATATATGGTTTCCACTGTAATTTGTTGGTGGTTATGGAATGATAATGCTGAGCTGCCTAATACCTAAAATTTTGAACAAAAATGTATAGGCCTTTCTAAAGATATGACCTTTAAAATCTTCATCTAGAGTTAAGGCTTCCTGCAATAAATCCTCCCACTTTCACTGCATTAGGGAAGAGAGCTGAATCACATTTTGAATCAAATGCTTGGGAACTGGCCCAAGATCAAACTCATTACTTACATGTCGCTTTCTCATTTTGTTTCAATTGCAGAATTTTAGTAGAAGATAAAAGGTAAAGCAAAAACATCCGAGAAGCTGTATCGATGTTTTGGTGCGAGCAGACGGGTAACTTGCCACATAGAGAAATGTATGTCTTTTTTAGGGCCTGTATTGTATCTTAAAAAGAACCAAGTCCTACAGGGTTAACAGACAGGAAACTGCAGCTGCAGCCGGCTAACACGGAAGTCAGCTTTTTGTGTAACAGGCAGCCTGAGCAGGCCGAAAGGTGGGGGCCGGGAGGGAGGGCTGGGGGAGGACAGCGTCTGCTCTGATACTGGTGGCTTTGGTTATGCTCTGCAGCGTTTTTATACACAGGGAGGGCACGCACTGAATGGCAGCACCCTCTGTGATAATGCAGTTTCAATTGTATCCTAGTTTTTGCGGAAATGAGACATGAAGTTTTTCCTATTTAAGGCTCGGTACCTAAAGAACTCACACTGTTGGTGTGTGGTTGCTACGGTAGGTGTTGTGTCTGAATTCCAGAACAGGAGAATTCTCTGCGTTTTCAGGCAGTAATTTCAGTCCCTCCTGTGCATGTTCACTTTCGGTATATTGTGGTCTCTTTCGGCGGTCTTGCTTTCTCCGTGCTGAACACCAGCAAAGTGAATTTAACTTTTTTGTTTAGAAAGATCAGCTTTTGTGACCTGGGTGAACTCTTCCTCCCTCAGGTTTAAAATATCCAAATACCTTCAGTAAATGGCACGTTGAGACATGTTTGCTCAGGCAGGCTGTTCGTGATCGCTTCCCTCTGCTTGAAAATCTGTGTATTTTGTCCGGGGAGGGCACATTTGGGGTTTCTTTTCAAGTTTCTTTTGCTGAAACGGGCCTAGTTTAGCCTGTCTTCTCTATGCACAGGATGGCTCCTGCTTGCCAGAGCTGCACAAAGATAATCGCTCAGGAAGTGTTTCAGCCAATCCCCTGAAGCTTTACATTCAGATTTACCAAAGCAGCCAATCCGGGATTAGCTTTTATTAGGAAGACAGATCATCAAGCTTAAGTGCCAAGCCCTTTCTGCCTGAGTACTGAGAGCCTGTCCTCCATGTTTTATAAGTATTGACATAACACTGTGTTAACAATGCATCCACAGAGGTAAGCCTTACTTTTTACATTTTTTTTTCTCTAAGACCTATGAGTTGTGGGTTGAGAGTGTGATTCTCTGTGATTTGTTGTGCAAAACTCACACCACAGCACTTTATTAAGTTGGAACTGTTTAAATTTGCTTTCTTGGGTCACATGGTTAGTAGCCATTAGCCACAGCTTTATTTTGCAGACTGGCAAAACCTTGGCATACCTACTTCTTCACAGGAGGATGGTGGTTTTAGAGTTTATCAAGATCCTGGTATTCCAAAGAAGCTTTCTCTCTCTGAGCAGTTTGCCAGCACTATTGTCTGTTGTGTCACATGCCTGCTGAAGAGAAAATGGAAGCTAGGGAGCAGATGCATTTAACTGCCCTACAGGGAGTCAAGCAGGGATAATGGCAGACAGAAGAACAGGCAAGTTTACCTTTCTAAACAGTGAATGGAATAGCTAAGATAAGTTATCTCTGAAAAAATATGGGATTTTTAAAAACCTAGACATCAGCAAAAAGTGCTAATGGCAGATTGTAGATATTGGGCCTAGGTGGTGGTGTGCTGTTGCATCATGTTTTTTATGCAGCTTATCTTAATTTGAAATGATTATTGAACCTTTTTTTCTTGCAGGAGTAATTAGTACAACGTGTTTCTCTTTCTGAGGGACAATGTATGGTTAATATTTTGTTCCTTTAAAAGGGAGTTTTTATGCTGCAGGTTTTGGAAATGGGTTGCTGCTCAATAAAATGCAGCAGTATATCTGCTTACAAATCTGATTCTTTATGAAAAATGTTTTTGATCTGTTAGCTTTCTTCTTTTACATAGTTCAAATAAACTAATGTACCTTTTATCTGTGCCTTTTTGTTTTACACTGTGTCAGCCACAGTTCTGTGTTGTGGAGTCCAGAGGATATAAAATCATGTGTGGTTCATGACAGTAGTACATGTTGTTCGTTCTTGGTGTTTTTTTCCCATTTTTTTTTTTTTTAAACTTTTGGTTTAATGCTACGTAATTATTTCAAGAAAATCTTTTTTGATCAATTCCCAAATCTGCCAGCCTGTTGTATCTTCTTAACTGGAAAATTGAGATGGGTGCTTGAACAGTTGGTAAGTAAGCAGCATGCTACTTTCTGACCATTTTTAATAGTTTTCCAAACATTTTGTTTTTCCTGGGTCAGTTAGACCAGTAGATGAAGTAATGTTAGTCATGCAAAATACCAGATTTGCTTAGCGTCCATTTTAAGATACTTGGACATGTAAACTGTTTCAGTTTGAATGCACTGTATTTTTGATAATTTGCCTGTAAATTTTGAAGCTTATACTTCCTGTTTATCTCAGGCCAGTGAAAAATACTCTACCTGCTGCTTGTTCATTGATCATTAATTACCATGTTTGCAGGGCAAAGCGCATTTTTGTTGTTCCTTAGGCTTTTGAGGTGTGATGAAAGTGCTAGTACTCAGCAATGGAGTGACCTTATGAAGTAAAGTGGATAATGCTTAATGAGCATATGCTTCTGATACTATACAAAGTATAATCTCAGACGAACTTGCTTGATTTATACTTAGTTTAGGAAGTTTATGCCCTTTATTAAGATTTTATTTGTAGCACTTGCATGCTTGTTTTAACAAGCTGTTTTTCAGTGATCACCAGTATTGTTACAAAAGCAGAGAAGGGATGCTCTTTCATGTTTTTAATGCCATTTTTGCGCTTGTTTTAGCAGTTCACACACATTCACAATTTTAGGAAAGAGTTTGGAGCTAGGCTAGCTTTGCAAATGACTGCACGGAGATACAGTTACATGTTGACTTTTATAGAGGGTTGTCATGTATTTGATAATGTTCTATAAGGTAGCAATTTACCTCTAGTTACTTGTTTGCCAGTATGAGTATCTTTGAATATCTCACTTTGCTTTGCTTAACAGCTCCCTCCCTTACCCCCCCCCCCCCGCCCTTACTCCCCCCCCACCGATTAGATTATAAGAATGTCCAGTTCACTTTGCAACCTGAAGCACTTCTGGGTTTATGATTGAGTTTCATGTGATAGCATTTTTAAATACAGTTTTAATGCATTTTTTTTCAGTATACAAAGAAGTGCTAACACAGCTAAGAAGTTATTCTGTTTTTTTGTTCTTCAACTGCTAAAACAGAAATTACATTTGGACATAATTTTCCTATCAGCAGTTTATACACATTAGCAGTTTACTTTCTGTCTTAAATAGTGTACAACATAATATTTGTTTAATATGAGGAAGCAGGAGTAAGTGATCTGCAATCAGAAAGCTTGTATTAAAATGGCTCCCACAGGTTTTGTTAAACTAGGATCTGTTTCAAATCTGCACCTCCAGACACACTGCTGACAGTGAAGCATATTTGTATAAGCTGCCCTTGTGCATGTAATGAAACGTAGCATCATGAGTCTGTTAAAGTTCACTATTTTTAATCACTCAAATATAATTTTTTTATAGTTCACAAAAAATAAATGTCTGCATTGCAGCAAGATGTCTGAGGCAAGGTAGAGACAGCAGTGTTGTTTTACAGATCAGCCCAATCACGCTGCTCCATGGAGTACTAGAGCCAATAGAAGCAGAGGGTAGGTTAAAGATTGACAATTGCAGTGGCAAGACTGAGAAAGGCCTTCTGGAAATTTCTACCATCTTTGTTCCATCTAAGTAAAGCAAATTCAGCCAAGCTGAAGAATTTCATATATTTTTGGTGCTTTGTCAAGGTATGATGTTATCACTCACTTTCATAGATTGCATAATAAGAAGCACTCTGTTCTGTTTTTTTTCTACTGTTCAGGACAGATGGAATGTGGGGTTTTGTTTAAGTGATAGATGCGGGGAAAAAGCACGTATTCTTTCTACCCAAGATGTTACAGGACTGGATCTTGTTAATATCACAGTTAGTCAGGACATCTGTGAAGCAATGTAGCTGAGGTTTATTCAGCTTGTAGCAAATGGCCATTATTCTAATGTAACTAGTAGTTAATCGTATAATTGCACTTTAAGTTTTCTGGCTGCTGAAGAGTAATTTGAATTGCCCAGGATGAATATGATTAGCCATTATTATTTAGTGCCAACATCCAGTTACTTCTGTAATTAGCTGGACAAAGAATGCAGTGGGGGGAAAACAAAGGAGTGCTCTGGATTATAAATTATGATGAAAACAGTAGCTTTTTAAAAGCTACATGCCTCTTTCATTCTTTGCAGGCAAACTGTTTTAGTTGGAAGCTAAATAGTGCAGGGAAAAACTGAGTGATTTCTTTAAACAAATAACACAACATACTGAGAATGAAAAAAATGCAGAGCATAAACTACTCCAAATGTGACATTTCCTCCCTTGCATCAGGCAGGAGTATTGAAATGTTGCAGAAAACCTACATAGCTACTAAGGAAGCATGTAATAAAAGAAACTTCATCTCAAAAATCATGAATAAGGTAGATTACATTGCAGACTTAGCCCTCTGTATCAGTGTCTTCAGACTTTGATTGGCTCATTTTCCTGAGCTGTCCTCCATTTTGTGATATCACTTTTGCTTGGCTGTTGTTTTATCTTTTTCATTTGTCTTTTTTCCTTTTTGCTTTGTTTTCAAGTGTACTGGGCATGTGGATTCAGTAGCTGAGAAGTTGGTCATGGTCACTTTTCCATAGTAATGGTGCCACTCCGACATAATTGGTTAAAGGGTGATAAATCTCAGTAAAGGCTCTCCTCTCCTCTGTGTGGGATTCAGGGTATTAATTTGAGTCTCCTAAATATCTTGGAATTTGAACGTTGAACGTAACCTTTGTCCATACAGAATGGAACAGGCAGCAATTTTCAAGTTTTATTTTTTGTAGATCCCTAATATTTTTCCCATGGGCACATGAATCCCATTACAGTGAATTTAAGACTGATCAACTAGGTTTGATTTACTTAGATGTTGTCTGCAAACCCCTTAGTACACTGTCTTTCAGGCGTCTGCAAACCCCTTAGTACATTGTCTTTGAGGGGTCTGCAAACCAGAAACTGAGGACTGTTGTAGTAGGCCATCAGTTTGGCCCTTTAAATTGTATTTAGAAATGATTTTAAATATATTTATTAATACATATGTCTTGTATTTGTGGATTAAAGTTCAGTTTAGAAACAGCTACATTGGAACCGAGTTTTAGTTTTATTTATTTGGTAGAAGTTGTCTTGTCATTCTTATGTTAACCCTTTATTGCCAGTTGTCATAGCATGTGTTTCATACTGTGAGGTTAAAACCATCCTGTAGCAGAATGTGAACATTCTTTATTTAGCCACTATAAACCTTTACTTTCAAACAAGATTGTTCTCGAATTATGTTTTTATCATCTGAAACCTATAGCTGTTCTAGATGCCTTGCTTGGGCCTCAGCTCTGTAGTTTATACCCTTAAGGAAGACTGTATGACACCAAGGATCTCCCTCCCTCCCTTGATTTTTCTCTTTTGTGGAGTTATTTTGGATGCACACTGAATAAGAATAAGGTTTTAAAAAGAACCTAAATGCTCTTTGCATTAAGAACATACATATTTACTTTGCTTGTTATCAGAGGTAACTAGCTTAAACAATACAGTGTGTAGATATCTGAACAAGCATTAGTATTAAGCAGTGTTAATTGCTCTAATATAAATCGAGCCTTTTGCAGGGAATTCTGCAAAAGGAAATGTAAAATATGGGGTGCTCGAACTGGAGAATGAGTCTAAAATTAAGTGATTTCCTTAGTAACCTGTGACTTCACAAAACCCCCTGTCTTGTGCCTTTTTAGTTAAACATTTGGATGTCAGGTGTCCTTTTGTCACACTTTACCATTTCTGATGTTTGGATGCTTGCTTCAAATATAGCACTGCTGTTTAAACAAGAGATAACTGATATTGAATAAACTGCTACCATTTTAGCTACAGTACAGGAATGAGGCAGTGCAGTGCTGTCAGACGCCATTTTAAGAATCCTGCATAAATAGCATAGCTACCGATGAGTAAGAGACTGTTATAGGTGAGTGCTTATACAAAGCTGCTATTTATTCAGCAATGGCATGCAAATATTTTTCTTTTTTTTTTTTTTTTAATTTTTATTGAATGCAGTTTTTTGAAATCATTATTTAGAATTGCTACTCACAAATGTGATATAGGAGAGGTAGGAATTAAGGTTGAAATTCAGTTTTAGTGCTTGTAGTCTTAAATCAGTGGGGTTTTTTTTGTATTTCTATTAATTAAAAGGAAAAATGAATTCCATAAATATATATAGGTTTTTATTTTAAACTAATGTATTTTTTCCCTAATGTAAATCTGGATTGTGTGTGTGGGCATTAGCTGTTTCGAGTGCTTTTCCATATCTGTCAGTTTTTCCTTGGTTAAATGTCAAGGTGCAGTAGTTCATCTGCAACTTTTAATTGCTCTTTGTAGTTAATATAGGTTAGAACAGCTTTATTTATTTTTGTATATGTAGTTTTTTTTTGGGAAGTACTACTACTGGAACAGGGATGATTTTCCTAAACAGAAAAGTCAGTATGTATTTACTGATTTGATATTTGAAAAACTGAATTTAAAACCCCTCACCCTCTCCTCAGTCTAATAGAGAACATATTTAACAGGTAGCTGAGTTCTTCTTGCATTTTTACCTAAGTTAATAAATTCTGTATGCTTGCAGTCCTTTTTTTTGTTTCCCTTCTGTCCCCAGCTATCCCCAAAGAGATAACCTCCACCCCTTCTCCCTTCATTCAGACATGTTAAACTAATTTGTATGAAACAAATCAGCTTTCAAGTTTTGTCAATATGAGCAGGGAAGTTTGAAATGATGAATTGGTGTTCTGGTCAATTGACGGTGAACCTGGCAAAGCTTAGATTTCAGTTGTGTTCTTAAAATATATTCCTCTGTGCTCATTCACCTTAATGAAGAAATAAGAGTGGCTTTCAGAGTGACATAAGGTATTTATTGTATTCATCTAGGTACTTAATTGAGTATATACCAGTATCATTTCTGATCTGCAGCCCCAGAGCATCACATTCATAGTACACATGCATGATAGTAATGTATGCTATCTGAAATAATAGCTCTAAGCCCTGCAGAAATGAATTCTCAAAATAAAATTCTCTAGAACAGTCTACTCGATCACAGTTACTGTTTCCAGTAGATGCTTGTTTATAGTTATTTGGCTGCTGGTTTTAATTTTCTGTTTTATTTTGTTCTGGGTAATAGTAGGGTACCTGTAATTAAGGACCTGTTTTTCTTGAATTATTTAATTGGAAATCTTTTGGTAATGAAGTTTCTGCATTTGGAAGTCTGTTTTATAAAGAATATTGCTTATATTGATGAAAGGTGCAGAGGTGAAAAGATGTCAGCTTCAGAAAAGTTACTGTAAACTTGCTGTGAATTGCTAGCATGTATTTAAAAACTTAAGTCTTAAAGATTACCACTGCAGTCATCACTACCACCATTCAAACAATGCCGAGTTGTGCAAGTCGTAATACATTACAGCAAATAAAACAATGGGAGATGCTTCTGGAGAGCTATGAATTTCAAGGGTTTTTTTATAGCTCTGTCTGATACACTTACTTAACTGTTCCCCCCCCCCCCCTTAGATTTTTTCAAATATCAAGAACAATATCAGTGATTTTCTTGCATACTTGAATGCTTGAGCCCTGAAAAGATGGAACAAGATTAATTATAACAGAGAATATGGACATGCAATCTGGTTCTCTAAGGCTCAGTTTTCATGGTATAGCAGATAATTGCTGAATTTTTATTTTAGCTGTGAGTGACGTGTAGTGTGCATGTGTGTGTAGAGGATATGTGCACCTCCATTACTTAGAAGAATGAATGCAAGTGAATGCAATTTTTTTTGACTGATCATTTATACTTCAAATATTTGTTGAAGTTGTCTCCAGATATCTCTTACGTGATCTGTGAGAGATGTGTCAAGGCACTTTTTTCATCTTGGAACTGCATATGAAGAATTTTTTTCTTGTCTCTATAGATCTACTGAGAGAACACTCAAAAAGGTGGTGGAGGAAACTGGCTGAATTTTCTAAACTAAGCTCATTAGATGGGAAAAGACAGATTTAGAGCTGGAGAAACCCTGTCTACTGTAACCAATATGTAGGAGTCCTGACCTTTAACACCAAACTAATAGGTTTGGGCCTACGAATGCAAAGCATCTTTGGTCAGCTTTGCAACTTCCCCTGCTACTTTGGTCAGGATGTAGGAGCAGTTCCTTCTATGGTGTTGCTGTATTGAGCTGTCACACCCGCTTCTCAGCCAGGATTCGTGCAGAACACTGTCTTTTAATACTGACTTGTAGCTGCTAGTGTATCTTTCCTGCTGTGTCATGTTCCCCTGAGGTTGTGATTTGAACAAAATTTACCTGGTCGCTTTGGATGAGTCTGGAATGTTATTATTGTTTTAATGTAACTTAAATATGAGCTGCTGGTGAAAGGATATTACCCCTTTTACCCCTTCCCCACATGTGGTATATTCCCATTTCCTCTTTTCTGCGCATCCAGCTGCACAGGGATCTATATCACAGAACTGATTCACTTAAAATGAACGTGATTTCTGGAACATGAAGTTAGGGATTGGGGGAACCATTCCTTTTAGTAGCGACCTCTGTAAAATGATCTTTAGACTTTGGACGGAGTCTCATAAAGACTTGTATGTCATAGTCTGTGAAACTGGTTCTATCTTTTAAAAGCAGGTAATGTGTACTGCCAAACTACTTAACTCTAGACAGAATTAGTGGGTATTATTACATATTTACCTCTATGCATTAAGCATAATGTTTTTAAAGATATGCATTTTTTGTTACAGTTTGGTGATATTAAAATGGGATTTTATAAGGGGAGGGAGGAGAAAAAATAATGCAACGTTGGAAGAGAACAATGAATCCATCCTGTTAGCCCAGCCCTTCCCATTGCTTAAGGAAAGAGAATGGTCAGAGGCAAGTGGTGCGTGAAATGTTTTGGTGTCTGGAGCACACTGCCAGCTCCTCTTGCTGGAGGCCCTCTGAGAAAGGGTGTAACAAATGTGCAGTATAATTGATCTGCCCATGCATAGTAAATTAGTGAGCATTGTAGTATGGTCAACTATGTTATGCATTTAATCTGCCCATGCAAAATAAATCTGAGAAGCATTGTGCTACGGTCAACTGTGCTGCACATTTACCATAATTCTGGTCACATGGGTGCCTTTCCTTGCTGCTGAAAGTAGCAGCACAGTCCACAAGCTGGGAGTTTGGCTGCTGGTAGAATAGAGCTTCTCTTTGCTGTTTTATGACTTTAAAGTGCTTAATTTATGAATTATTGCCATATACAAATGACAAGCAAAGAATGA
Organism: Loriculus beryllinus; assembly: GCA_039877255.1. Taxonomy (NCBI): domain Eukaryota; kingdom Metazoa; phylum Chordata; class Aves; order Psittaciformes; family Psittacidae; genus Loriculus; species Loriculus beryllinus. The sequence continues at coordinate 20,111 of JBCJKH010021347.1, read as the reverse complement.
TGACTTCTGGAGTTCATGGATCTTCTCAGCTTTGGGTCTTCCATACATTGAGCTCAGTTAATTTGTATTTAAAATTTTTTTTGCTGACATATCTGTCCTGTTTAGAAGTGTGAAATAATTGCAGCCCAACCCGCTAGTAGCTGGTAGTTGATTAAAAGTTGTTTTGGCAAATACCAGACTCAAAAGTCCTTCTGCTGGTAGGCTTTACTTTATTTGGGAAACTGTTTTCACTTACACCAGTAACAAAACTCCTAATATAAACTGTTTGTCAGGCTGAAGAGTTTCTCTGATATAAGCATAGCCAAGTCCTCAGTGTTCTTTCTGAGCTCTGATTAGCTGTCACGGGCAGGTTTAGCCACAGTGGCTAAAGCAAAGGTCTCTTACTGGCCTTTTAGCCTCTGTGGTACAAATAGCTGTCCCCAGGGCTGGGATGGCTGAACAGAATCTCAGTCCACTCCATACCAGTGGTAATTCACAGCCTGCCATATCAGTGTAACTTGGTATCAGTAGCAACTGACATTAACAGATTAGACAGTAAATTGTTATTACAGAGGAAAAAGATCTACATCTCATGTGGCTGTTGTGTCTGGTGATATTAATGGACAATGGCCATACCTGCTTCAGGCACTATAACCTCATTTGTCTGTCATTTTGAATTTGGGCTTGGTTCAACATCAAATGTTTTCTTTTATCTTTCATCTACAATAGTCAGGTCTCCAAAACTGGTGTGTAATTCGATATTCAGTCTTGTTCTTTTTTACTCTCCTTTCCACTTTCCTTCCCCAAACTCACTTAACTAGGCAAATTCATTGAGTTATTTTCTTGAATGGTATCAGTGTAAGAAAGTAGAACATCAGGAAGTCGGGTATAGTTTGTCATCTGCAAAATCATTTAATCCTGCCTGGAGTAAATGACAACTGTCTATGTAAGACTGAATGGTTGAATAATAGTTATAACTATGTTCTGTTTACTCTTTATTATAGTTAATGACTAGTGGAATTATATTGTTAATAAATTACAGATACTCAGTTTTCTGTTACATAGTCTAGTTTCAAAATCACAGAATCGGAGAATGGCTTGGATTCCTTGAAATTATTTGATAGTTTTAAAAATTGCATTTTACCTTCTAATTTTGCTAGTTGTTTTGTGTCACTAAATCTGTAAGTTCAGGTAATCTGTTCACTGATGCTGATGAGGGTTTAGATGTTAGCAGGCATCTGTCCATGCAGTTTATAGAAGCCTTAGATTAGGAGCTACAAGGAACAGAATTCCTATTTGTCACATATCATTTATGCGTCCAATGACATAATCTTCACTACCTGTTGCAAGACTGTCATTACTATGAAAGTGTTATCTTTGTAAGCATCATGCAGCATACAGTGTGCACCTGGATTGTTTCTCTACATGTTTTGGTCAATGCATACTCTTGCAAACAGCAGGCCTTACATTTCTTTGGAAATTTGTGATATAGTTGTGCTTGACAGTGTTTATAGCTGAAGTTAGACATGGGAATAATGCAGTCTATAACTATTCTAATTCACCTTTTTGAATCCTGCAGCTTGGCTGAAGAGGAAATAAAGGCAGAGCAGGAGGTGGTGGAGGGGATGGATATCTCCACTCGATCCAAAGGTAAGAAGGAATATTTCATCTGTGCTCTACCATATACAAATGTTTGTAAACCAGGATAGTGAAACTGATATACCATGAAGCTGCTCTTGAGTGAAGACTCAAGACTCATTGTACTTTTATAACATACTGTTGTATGTATTACTTGGTTTTGATTGTATTTCAAACCTCCTGCTTATGTGCACTCCGTTATTACTTCTGGTTTATGAATAACAGGTTAAATTATGAAAAAGCATCAGTGTCTCGTATCATCTCAGTTATCATGGCTTCCTCACCACTTCCTTTGCATTATAGGAGAAAATACTAGTGGTAGTTGTAATAGGGTAGTAGTGTCTACAGTAATGAATCCTAATTTTCTTGAATAAAGGAGGATGGTATCCCTATTTCCACAAAACTGGTCCTCTGAGTAGTGTGTATTTCATGGATATTTACATATCCATTCCTGACATGAATTAAAATGGTGGTGGAATTGCAGGTGACTTGTGATTTCTGTCCTAATTTCTGGAGTTTTCCCTGTGAGTTACTACAGGCAAATGATGTTATCTCTCAATATAAAGAAAGCCAAACATGTAACAAACCATATCAGTGTAAATATTCCCA
>JBCJKH010021347.1:0-13959 GCA_039877255.1 Loriculus beryllinus | reverse complement strand
GGAAGTTGTGAGTGCTCCATCCCTGGCAGTGTTCAAGGCCAGGTTGGACGAAGCCTTGGGAGGCATGGTTTAATGTGGGCTGTCCCTGCTTAAGGCAGGGGGGTTGGAACTAGATGATCTTGAGGTCCCTTCCAACCCTAACGATTCTATGATTCTATGATTCTATGATTCCGAAATGCATGCTGCAGTATATAATATTTTTTTCTCATTGCCTGATATGCTAGAGCAGATTCTGAGCTTTTTTTTTTTTTTCTTTTTTTTTAATAAGAAAACATTTGTCTGTTTCATCAGACCTGACTTAGATTTTCCATGCTGTGGTTCTACGGATTACAACAGTTCTAACATTGAGCACAACATCTCAGTAATATTCCACAGAACCCATGTATAACACCAGTAACTTCTCTTTAATGGTAAGAATTAGGCAGTTCATTATGGCATTTTGAATGGATGCAAATTTACAGTGTTATTTTTTTCATGTCTTGGAAGCTGCATCAGTATAAATAATCGTACCTTTTCTGTTATTTTCCAAGAACACAGAAACTGAAATATATTCAGCCGTTACCTTTTTTAGTCACACTTCCAAAAGGGAAACAAGAAGTCCTCAAGGTTTGGGACAATAGCTCACTTGGTTACTCTTTTGAATCACCTAATCAAACACACACTCGATGGTCTCAACTAAAGCTGTTCTCCCACCTGAAGTAAAATAGGCAAAATTCACACTTATTTCTACCCTCTCTAGATTTTATTTTTAATACAAGTATGCATAGTCTTCACCTTTTTCAAGCAGTTTGTTTCTCATTCTCTTTGAACTTTTCCTACCAGCCTGGCCTTCAAAAAGTAGTACACTGTGTTCTTCCATTCTTCCTATCTTAAGTTTAAGATACATTTAGCAATGTGCCTTTTATTACAGCAGAAAAACCACTTGTATTCTATATATTTTCTGGGGAACAGAATTTCTGCAGCTTTAGGCTGGAAAATTTGCCATGAAAGATATTTTTCATTCTTTTTCTCCTTTTCAGGCCTTCTGTTCCTTTTAGCTCACCAGATGCTTCCAGATTCACTTCTCAATAGTAGATTGTCAGCTTTAATCTTAATAATATAAACTATCTCAACAAATACTTTCTTGATTCATGTGATCAGTCCTAGAAAGTTAGCTTTCCTTCATTTTACCACAGAACTTGTAGTCATGTTGAGCAGTCATATATGTTTCCAGAGCACCTCCATGCAGTGAGTATGATTTGAATAGAGAGAAAAAAGAGTTGTTCCACAGGTTTATCCAAAGCACCAAAAAACAAGACCTGTAAAGATCAGCTTTGAATGAGGGAGTATTAAATTATGCCCGATTTGCAATATACAAAAATAATGCAAAGGCATTATTTCAGGACTCAAAGCCAAATTATGCAGGCTGGAGTTAATTGAGATGTCTGGAGAAAGAATGATAAAGCAGTAATTAACCTTTTTTTAATCTCAACTGTTTTTCCAGGATCTGTTTGAATATGTTATCTGAAACCACCCTACTCAGTCCACAAAATAGTGAAGATATCTTTCAATAGCAATTGTGACAGGTTGTAGCGAGACTACTAGTTCATCACACTTTGCATTACTTGGTCGATTTCATGTATCTAATTACGTAAATGCACAGCAGAGGAAATCCAAATAAGCAGGGTAGTAGTAGGCTGGCATGTGTTCTCCAAAACAAAAATCACTAATACCCTAGTCTGTTCAATTTTGACTGTGGAATTGCAGGTTATGTTCTTATTACCATAAACAGAGAGAAGACATGTAAAGCAATTTATGGCTTCTTACCAGGTCCCTGCTGATGCTATCTGAAAGCTATTTATGTTTTAATATCTAAAGACAAATAGTGACATATCAATATCTAATGAAATAAGTAAAAATACATTGAAATAATAAACAGTACTATAAAACAAAAGCTGTGGTTTAATTCAATTATATCACAAAGAAGTTATAGGATAGATTTCGAAGGAACAAAGAACAGTTGAATTCTTTTTTAAATCAATCTTTATTCTTTACATGTTTCAGTTTGCAGTTCTAGAATTTAAGAATGTGCAGCAGAGTGTTCAAAAAAGGGAACAAATGTGGTACTTTTTCATGAGGTGATCAAGCATGTTAAAGCATGCACTACTAAGAAAGAGAGTCTTGATTTTATCACCTTAATTCTAGGCATGTGATGGCAGAAAAAAAAAAGAATGTTTCATGCAAATTGCTGCTCTCACCTTCATACACGCAGGAGGGTTTCGAAAGAGACCCAAATCATCTTGGCCTCTGAAACATGTTATCTCATAACGAGCTAAGAGTTACAGATTTTAAGTTTTCTATATGTTTTCTTCTCATTTCTATATATTTCCTTCTTACGTTTGCTGTTCAGAATTAATCTTCTTCTGTGCTTCATCAGGACATAATTTTTCACTTCCTTTCACTCTATGAGGGGAGTATGTTAGTCTGAATGAAACAACATGAAAAGAAAGTTCTGTAATATGCTGATATCAATTTCATTGGGGTACCAGTTTAAATGGACTTCAGAAGGATACAACATGTCCTGTGTGTGCTAACACAAAAAGTAGCATGAAGAACAATAGCAACATGTCCACAAGCAAGAAATCAAAGTGCAGCAAAGAAGGAAATTGCAGTTTCAAAAGTGGCAACAGCAATGTTAAGCGGCAGGCTCTCACTTTATATGTCTTGTACAGTCATCTCCTCACGAGACATGTCTGGTGTTCATGGAAGTTGAAGAAAACTGAAAGTCTTCTTCCTAAGGACAGCTGTTAGCACAGGACCAACAGCAGTGGTTTGCTGTGCTGAAACAGACTTCAGAAAAGCTTACGCTATTGATAGCTATTAGTTTTCTTTCCATACGATTCCCATATGTTTTATAATCCTAGCACCTTGAAAGTTTTATTATTGAAAAAGAGAGAAATCCATTCACTGAAATGACCAAGAACAGGAACACCAGCTGTGTTACAATAGCATGAAAATTAATTTTGCGATTGATTTTGAATCTGCTTATTATAAAAGCTTACAAGTAAATACTGTAGTCTGGTTTAGTCCTAATCTCTTAAAGTAAGCAGTGCCTCTGTGATTTCACTTTAGGTTACCTAAATTATGGGGGTGGTGAGGGGAAAGGTGTGCTTTGTGTATATGCTTGAGTTCCCTACTCAGAGGTGACCTCTGCATTGTCATGAGATTCTTCCTCCCTTAAACTTCAAAGAATTTGCTTATTGAGTGCACTGTCTTTAATAGTGAGTGCACAATTTAGTATCTTTCCTGCAAACTAAGTTACCATGCCATTCATGATATATGCTTAGACTTCCTGGTGAAAGTTTTATGGATTGTTATTTATAACTTTTCTCCATGCTTGTTGCAGCATTGTGAAGGATAAAGTACCATTGTGAAGAGGACAAAACTGAGTACAGGAGAGTTGAAAAATTAATTAGCTGTCAATGTTTAACCGTAGGAATTGCCCATTTTCCTTGGTAGATATCTAAATATTTATGAGGGAAAAATGAATTTAATTTAAAAACACTTTTCTACCGCTAATACTACTGTTTCATGAATACCATTACCTCAGGAAATTTTAGGCAGAAAATTAAACAAATTCTCTTATTTATCTTGAAAAATTATAGCAAAAGTTATTGCTTAATAGTTTGCTTACATCTGTTCATATTTTTGTACTGTGGAATTTGGCAGGCTTTTTAGCATTTTGATAATTTCATTTGGAAGATCTATCAAATAAAACGGAATAAGCAAGATGAGCACATGTGTGAGAGAGAAAAACAGTGAGAAAGAGCGAGAGATTGCACAAGCAGGATTCAGAGGAGGAAGAAAAGAAAATCACTGTGGGAGAGAAGGGGGCGAGAAGAAAATAAAAAGATCAGTGGCAAAGAACCTGAGAAAAGCCGAGGAAAACAAATGCCGGAAAAGAAAGGAGAATGACAAAAAACGGTACTGGAAGTAATTTGATCAAAAATTACATGTTAACTTCTCATGGTGTAAATGTCTGCAAGAGCAGAGCTATGGATTTAGTTTTAAAGGCTTCTGAGCACTGAAGAAGAATTCAACATTGCTCAGTGATCAGTGTCCCCAGCTTCAGTGAAGCAAAGGCAAAGAAAACAAAAGAATATTGCTAAAGCTTAAACAACACCAATATGCAACTGTATCTTAAAGATCACATTCATACGTAATACATGCTGATTACTGACTAAAAGGCCTCTGAAATGCTAGGGACACTGGCAAGCAGTGATGAAATAAATTGCATTTCTCTGGGAAATTACACCTCCATTCAAGTGCTCTGCTGTTTACACAAGAATATTTCTGTGTTGTTAAGAAACGCAAACTGAATTTCCAAAAGGTGTGTCTGGGGATATGGCGTTCCGTCTCCACATTCTGTGGCATACTGACTTCTGCAGAGCCAGTGTAAAGTTTCCTAAATGCTACCTTATGCCTTTCAGTCCACTTCTGGATCAAAAACAGGCCCTCTAATTCATGTTGCATTAGCTTGCTACTTCAGGCAGAGCTAATAGCATCTAAGGTGATCAATCATTCCCACTGTAATCTGTGAGTGGGAGTGAAGGTCCGGACTAGTAAATACCTATACTTCCGCTCCTCTTCATCACAGCACACACCAAATGGGAGTAGTTCTGTTTATAGTTAGGAAAATTCCAATCTCTGCTATTGTTAAGAGATTATTTATGGCAAATTTGCTTCCAAGTTTGATGCTAATTCTGAACATTCAGAGTCATCATTCAGTGTGACTACAAGGATCACAGCGTAGTGAAGTAACAGGCATCCACACTGATACCTTTGCATTTCTCATCCACATCCTCTTTGTTTAGAAGACCAAAAAAAAAAAAAAAAAAAAAAAAAAAAAAAAAAAAACCAACTTAAAAAAGTTATCCTCAATTTATTCATTTGGATACATTTTTGATTAAAAAGGACACAGTACCCATAATGCTGTGAAGCCAAATATAAAGACTATCTTGCTAAATATTGCACAATATTAAGTCTTCCTTGATTCATGATTAATCATTTGTACCCTAGTTATAAGTCATCAGCTTTTATGAAATTCAGCTGCTGCATTTTTTTGTTTCTAAATATTTACAGAAAGGTAGGTACTTGGAATATATTCCGGTTTTATTTTTAGTTTTAAATTGCCTTAAATATTATGTATTGTATTTATTTTTGATGATTTATAAATTTGTTGTTTTAATGTTTCAATGAGCTCCATGATGATTAAAGGTATTAGAGCAGACCTAGGGATACTTTTCAAGTCATATTGCTTAACACTGTGAGTACAGGGCTTCCATTTCCACAGACATCACATTTCCTACATTATATGGTGATTCTGCCAGTCGTCATTTATAAGCAGCATGTCAACTGAGAAATAATCGGTCTAGTGTTCAAAGTGGTTTACTATGATTCACCTATGGTGGTGAACATGACTGTTTCAGATGCTGAATCTTATTATAGATGATACAAGTAAACAAATACTTGTTTGGGATTTTAGTTCTTTCTTTGTTAGTATTTTTTGTATCCAAAAACTTGTATTTTCAACTCTGCAATAAACTTTATTCCTAAATGAGTTGGGACATAGGCCATGCACAGCCGTCCTCAGAAGAGACGGCAGAAGGTCACCCCATTTGGAATTGCATGGCTCACAGTTTTGAGTAATGGTATGAAAGATAACAACACAAATGAAGGAAATAAGATTTAGTATCATGAAAATATTTTTAAAAAGTACCAGTCTTGATTACTTAGGGACATGTGGTCCTACGTAACAGTCATAGAGTCAATGATGAGGATCAAAAGTTTGACACCAGGCTGGTTCGCAAAGTGCCTATGCCAGTCTGGCACTGTGCTTAGACAAGAGACACTTCAGGTAAAATAAAAGCAATTCTCCCCATAAGTCATCCCGGGTATTTTCTTTGTTACAATGACTCTCTCCACAGTGTTTGAATTTCTGTGTATATATTTACAAATATGAACATCCCTTGTGCCACAGAGAAAATCTGTGCCTCTACAGTTTCCTATAGAATTAAGTATTTTAGACAACAAAAACCAACATAATTTCAATCAGTGAAGAATGAAACATGTGAAGGGCAGCTGGGGGAGATCCACATGGATTGTTTACTTTCCTTTACTGCACCCTGGATACTAGTTTGAGGAGAATGTGCAATGATAAAGTACTGACTGATTATCAGGTCAGAATGCTAGAAAAAAGGGATTACTTCTGATCAGTCGAAGAGGAAAGAGCATCTTTAGTATCACTGAATTACAAAAGAGGAGGGCTGTTTTCAATTAAAGAAATAGAGTTCCATTTATCTTGAACTGTTTAATGTAAGTAAAAACATAACATCGTACATTAGTAAAATGTACAGCAGCTCTAACCACAAGCATGACTAACATGGTGTAGTACTGCAGGCACTGTTGTAATATAAATATTCATTCAAATGGTAATTTGTTATAGTACATTACACCTACAGGAAAAATATATTCTGAAAACTTTAAAAAGCTTTACTAAATAGTGACAGGAAACAACATAAGCGCTATGTAAATGTATATGATTCATTAACTGTTGTTTATTGATAAATAAGAAAGGATGCAGAATATTCTTGTGTTTTAAGAATTAATTCTTAATGACCACTACAGTCATTGCTTAGATTTTTTCTTGCACAATTTCAGTTCCCTTCAGCATGCTCTTAATCCACTCTGCTATTTTGTACTACACATCTGCTGTACTATACCAAGCCTTCTCCCAGCAGCAGTGCCTCATTGTTCTCCTGAAAGCACATGGGCAGCCAACCAAAAGACAGAATTTCTCTCTAAATGGCATTGTATCACTGCTTTTACAGGTTCTTTTATATCAGAATACAAGTGCAATTATTTAATTTTTACTTAAAAAGCTTAAGAAGATATAAATATGTTCCTAATAAGAGGGTAGTAGTGGGAGGTTGAAGTTTCTGGGTTTGCAGTGGCTGCTTAGCACTGGAATGTTTGCAACTTAGTGCAACTATTGCACTAAGGACAAAAACTGTGCAAACTCCATTCAGAATTGCTGCTGCAAGACAGAATCTTGGTGCCACGATGACATCTGGTAAGTCAAATATGTCACCTTCCTCCCACTGCTGAGAGCGGCCTCCCTCCTCTCCAACTATGTCCTCTGGGAAGGCAAACTACAGAGCCAACTCCAGAAAAACAGTCTGTTATTCCCCAAAAATAAGCATCAGGTTGCTTTAGCATAACCTATCTATGATATATTTAGTGGCAAATTTAATGACCTTTGTGCCTTTATCATCATATAGATATTTTTCCTTTGTTGCTCAATAAATGTGTTTTGCCTGGATTATTTAGATTTAAATGTAACCTGTGACTTTTTTATTCAGAATTAAACTAACTTGTTTCTTGACTTGTGATTGCATGTGTTAATTCTTTCAATATTCTGAAATTGATTTATACACAAAATACAACTGCCAAATCTATAAATATTCTGGTTTCTATTATATATGTAATTGCTGATCTTGAAAGGACTCCTTTACAGTTTTCTTGTAAACACACTTAGACTCCAGCCTTCCCTGTCTTATGTATCTCAGTCTCATTATGAAACAAGGGGGGCACAAAATCACAAAATGGAATACATAAACTTTTAGAATTAGTTTTAAATAATGTTAAGTTTGATGGCTTTGTAACAGTAGCAATGGAAAATTACTGAGGTGCATGATACATAGAAAAAAAGAAAAGCAGACAGCTAGAGAACACACTGAGAATTCTTGTATAAGATAAACCGTTGTAGTTGGTGCAGTTTAAGGTCCTTATGACCTTAGTACAAAAATAAGTGTAAGAAAACAGAATAGAAAAACAGGATACAGGGATAAGGAGTATCTGGGAACTGCAGGTGTTCAGGATGGGCTACAGAATTAGGTACAGAATTTGAATAAATATCATGCTTTATGGAAGTACAGTAAAGTTGATGTACTTAAGCTAAAGATTGTTTTTCTGTTCTGTGCTTAATTTTGAAATGCAAATCTTCTCTTCCCTTCAACACCAGCTCAAAAAGAAAAAAAGGGTAATTATTTGCTGATAGTAAAAAGCTTTTGTCCTGCAATTTCCACACTTTTGAGGAAGGCTCTTGTTTGCCTCACCTTTTTGTGAGGTTGAATTCGCAAATCGTGGTGCATAGGAAGACTGACTTCTTCAGGTTTTTCTTAGTTGGCTTGCTCTCCACTGCACTGGGGGTGTAACACCAGGGCTGTACATGTTGGCCAGAGACAGCCCTGTCAGCCACATTGCCAACCTTTTCCTTTGTGCTGGCACTGTCACCTTTGGGACAGATTGGTATGCTGGTGCAGCTAAAATGGATTTTTGAGGGTTTTGTTGGTTTGTTTTGCCCACATCAGTTGTCTACTCTGTTCTTGTTTCCTGGGTGAGCAAGTAACAGTGTGAGAGAAAGGTAAAGGGAAGCAATATTGGTGGAAGGATACTGTGAAGCCTTGAATTGATGTGGCTTTGAGCTCTGATTAAGGCCTTATTGCTAGAGAAACTGATGCAAGTGTAATAGATCCTTAAAAATACATATATATATACCTTTTCATTTTGGGTTTAGTCTGGATACTTTGGTAGCATTTAGCTTAAACAAGGTTTCAAATAAAACAAAAATTGATATATGGAAAAGAAGGGGGCGTAAGATGACACTTGACAAGTCCTTGTTACTGAGCAGTTTATGCTGTGGTCTTACAGTAAGGCGTGCTGATGTTACTTGTTTTCAGGGAGAATTACATTTGGGTATCATGGCAAAACCAAGGAAAACAACATTTTTCTTTTACGTATTTTCTGAGTTGGCAACTGCTTCCATTGAGAAAAATGAGACTTCTCAGTTGTTATAGCATGCGTGCAGTGCAGCACTTGTCAATGTATACATCATGAAAGATGTGGTCTATGCTCCATATGCTGCAGCAAGATAAGATCCCTGATATACAGTGATAACATACTTTCGTTTGGTTTTATATTTTCTCAAAATTAAACTAAACTGTATTAAGTCACTATCACAGTTTGCTTAAAAACTGCATTACCATCACATAAAATTGGACTTCTGAAATAGACATAAAGTATGAGGTTGCTTTAGGGTTTAAGTATGCTTTAGTCTGTCTCCTGGGAACAGTAGTTACTAATCCTTTAGTCACGTGATGGTATACTGAAACAAAGGTTTTAAACTTTAGGTGAAGCTCGGGTTAGCTTGTTGTTCAACAATGGATAGTTTGTGAGAGCACTCATAGGTGCATATGTCAAGCTTGGCAACCTTACAGAGCAATTAATAGTAACCTGCTGATGTAAACCCAGGTAATTTTTAATGAGAATTAAAAAAGTTATTTCAGATGTCTGTTAAGAAAACAAAATTACAAGTTCAAAAATGAAGAAATAAGTGGAGTAAGGTTGCTTGGCAAATTAATTAGTACAGTTGATTTATCAATGAAATGTTTATTATTTTACAGTAATGCCTGTCATTTAGTTCATGAACATTTCATTTCTAATTAACCTTCTGAGTGCTGGGTGCTCCTGAGTGCAAGTGATCTCAGGCTTTCAGTTAGAAAAGGTGAATGCACCAATTGATGCAGATTTGAAAAGTTTGGGTTGACTTGTTCAGTACGCGGTAGGAGTAGGGAGATTACAGGGATATGTGCCAACTGGTGCCAATCTGATATGGCGAGATACTCTCCAAAGTGACACCATTCTTGCTCGTTAAACAACTTTATGAAAATATTTGCTTGACATAGAAAAAGTCACACAAATCTTACTGTTCCTTTTTGGAACAGAAACTGGACTCCACCTCCCAAGTAACTGTCCTAGTCACCAAGTAATTTCATAGTTTAAATTTGGGTTTTGAAACACTATTGGGTGTTTCACTTTGTTCAAGTACTAAATGTTAAGTTAAATTACACTGGAAAAGTGATCCAGGTTAAAAATTACCTTTCCTCCTGGCAGATTTTTTTAACAGGGATCAGTTTCTTGATCTGGTTCACAGCTCAGCTATGCAAACTCTGCTAACGCAGCTGAAAGGGCCAAGGAGGAAGAAGAGACAGTGTGTGCTAAATGGGACACTGCTGATGAAAGTAATTCACACAAAATGCAATTTGAGCATTTTCTGTCTTAATTAGAATAGGAAACTATAATTCAGGCAATTTAAGTAGGTGCTACCATTCTTACTTTACATGAACTGAATTTAAAGCTTGTTCATATTATTAAGTCCCTCTCGGTTGGTAAGTTGGCAACATTCAGTAATAAAGACATTAACCTATTCCACTAGCACGAGTAAATCTGAGAGAAGATGCCTTTGCTTTGCTGTTTTCCTGTTTATTCCTTAATTTTTCCAGTTATATCTTACATTGTTTCAAGAACATATGTGGCATTTCAATAACTTGCCAGTTGAAGAGGCAAAAAAGCTGTATTTCTGGTCAGTTTTTGTATGCTGTCTATGAGTCACCACTAGTTATTTAAAAATCCCCAGTATGCTCAGGCTTGAATCCCGGGAGAAAATTGCACTACTTTAAGTAGTTTGTGAAATCACTTAACTAAGCATATAGGTGTGTTATCCTCTGGTTTCATCAGTATGGAATCAGTACCTTTTCTGTTGAAATGCAGTTTGGATTTGTCTGTGACTGAATTGTAATTCCGGTTTAGCTAATAACAGTTTAACACTTTTTCTGACACGGACTCAGTTGCTTTAGGAAAAAAACAGCTTTTAAAGTGAGAAGCACAACATTGTGGGGGCAGGCCTATGATAGGAACTTTACAACTGATTTTCTTTTTTCACACTTAAACAGCCAAGGCACAAACAAATGTGCAGTGTTGCAGGCAGCTTCTTGTCAGTCTACATGATCTGAGGTAAAAGAACTGAAAGGAGACTGGTGTGTTCCACTGGTGGCTGTCTTGTGCCTGGGAGTGAGAAATGGAAGCCAAAGAGCAGAAAATGATAACTTTCATGGTACTCTCCTGGTTGAAACTGTGCCTGCAGATGCACAGTCTGGAAATAAGAGCCAAAATCTATTCAGTGAGTTGTGGTGAAGGCTTTATTTGCAGGTACTTTGAGGATGTTGTTTGCTCAAATGGCTGTTTTGGGAGGGACAATTCTGCTTATCTCTCTATTGGGAAAACAAAGATCAAGGCATGGTCAGCAGTTAACAGTAACATTAGTTTACTTATGACTGCCTTTAGAAATGTATGGAAGGTTTCTGTTGAGAACTGCAAATTATAATAAAGAAACAAAGACTTACATTGTACATGCTCTTCTGAGCCATGTGATGAGAAGAGGTGTGGTATGATGCTGGTTTTGCTGATCCTTCTGAACGCAAACAGATCCCATGTTGAATAAGATCCGTTCTACTTCAATGAAAACAATAGAATTCAGAGCTTGTTCTGGTTTTTGGTTTGATCACTTTGGTTATGTTGTGGGTTTTGGTTTAGCTGACACTGATGCTGCAGTGTTTCTCCCAGACAACTATATTAGCTCAGCTCTCTTGGGATATGCAAAGTATATGCCAGCCAAAGGAGTTCTTCTGCCACCTTCTGTGCATAGTTATCTAAACTGGGAAAAAACCCAAGCTAGTCTGTCAGTGGAGCTGTACCTATATTGGGATTTCTATTGTTGTAGTTGCCTAAGGATGGGAAGAGGCATGTTTTTTCACATGTTTAGGTGCCATACCTTACTTGGCAATTCGTGGTGTTTTCAGATCCATCTGAATTTAGGCCTAAATGGAGTGGGAGGCAGATTTGCTTGAATTGAAACAAGTCAAGTAACAATGGTCTTGGGCACATTGTATTGGTTTAATTCGGCCTAGGCATGTCAGAATAGAACTGGTCCAAATGCTGCCTGCAAGTATAAAAAGGATGGGGAGGGGTGGAAAGGAAAAAAAAAAAATCACACTTCTTGACGTGAAAGAAAACTGAAAACATAGAAAGTTTTTGTTAATTTATGTAAAGCAGCTTCACTAAATTTTGCCAAAATTTTTAACTTATGTCAACAGAGAAATTTCTCTGAGAGTTAACATTCCATTTCTGTTTAGGCAGCACTGCTGAAAGAGCTGTGTCTATGTAACTCCAGTGGCAGAACTTTTCCTGGGGTTACTGAAATTGCATGTGGTGTTTAGTCTAGTACAGCTGTTCTGGAGCAATAAAACTCGGGATGGGCAATTGCTGTTATATTTCTCTTCCCTCCTTCAGTTATATCTTCTTCCATCTATCATTTATTATCTATTTTTCATATTATTTATAGTTTTCTTAGTTGTTATCTTGACATGTTACCAAGCTTTTGGTCAATCAGAAGTCACTATATAGTGCCATATTGTTTTTGTATGCAGCCACAAAACATTTACAATAGCACCTGAGAATGGGATTGAAGACATGGGAATGACTTCAGAGAGGGTTCAGTCGTTTCTCTGTGATATTGATGACTTCTGATCCCTATGTTTTTATCTGTCATTTTGTTCTGTTGCATGCGTTAAAAGCTTAAGGAAAAATTAAACATGTTAAACCAACTTTGAATTTTCACTGCTATTTTGTCAAGATTGTTTCACTGTTCTATGATTACCTATTACAGCTGATTGCATACTTGATCTTTGTAATAGAGCTGCACGTTCCATATTCATTAAGAATCATTTAAACTTTGTTCTGAGAAAATGAAGTTGCAAATGCTTTTTTTTTTTACTTGGGTATTTCTGATGAGTTTGTCAGTGATTTTATTTTTTTTTTTAACGTGTATTAACTCGTAATGAGCAAAGCAGACATGAATGATTGTTGTAGTAAATGTTGATTTGGTAGAGCAGTCTTTCAATTTCCTTCTAATGTTTTAAAGAATTTTGTGCATGTTTCATAAAGTGCAGTTCAGAGCCACTGGTGCTGCTGGTGTGATGAATTTACACTTAAGATGACAATACATGATTTAGAGCAGCTGAGACACAGGCACATGCTTCCTTCTGTCAGCTTTGTTACTTGGGGACAGTAACCAGTCATAGATGGAAACTGTAACTTATTAATTTACTCTCATAATCTGCTTGCTTGAATGTGAGAGCTCTGTTAACTCTCTGTTGACTGTGCCTGTCGCTCTATCTTGCTGTCAGAAGGTTACTATTTGACTGGTAGTGTTGTCTTATTTTTATCTTTTTACAATCCAGTTTAGCAGGTACTTGCAAATGACTAAGTATTTGAAGTGACATATTTATTTTTACACAACAGGGCAATTGAATTTTTTTCTATTGATATATTTTATCAACTTTATTTAAATATGAGAGGTAAATAATGAGGCCTGAGTTTACTCTTACCATGTTTTAACTTCTGTTGCTTATGTTCCTAAATTACTTAAGCAGAGTTGTTAAAGTGTATACAGCATAGCACTCTTCTAAGCTACTACTAACAAATTGGTATACTCAAAAGAACTAGAATTTGAGATGAATGGACTGAAAAGAAAAATTATGTAACGTTAATCTAAGTTACTATATTCAGAATTCACTTAACAGTGGCATTGCTCAGCAAGTCTGTTCTTCTGGTTTTGTCAGTGACTGGATGGAAGACAATGAGAATTTTTATTCTGTTCAGTGAAGGAGTGTGAATAACAAAGCACAGCCTTGCTGGAATGTTTTTTATCAATTAGAATTTTTCAACCATATTGTCTGTATCTGTTGTAGATCCTGGCTCTGCTGAACGTGCAGCACAGAAAAGGAAATTTCCCAGCCCTCCACATTCCTCTAATGGCCACTCACCACAAGATGCATCAACAAGTCCTATCAAAAAGAAAAAGAAACCTGGTCTATTGAACAGTAATAATAAAGAGCAGGTAAGAGAAGTCATGGTCTTGTTGTGCTAGAATCTGACACAATAAAATGTAGAGAAAGCTGATCAGGAGCTCTCTTATTAGGAAGCTCCATTCTTGTATTCTAAGAGGTGGATTTTCATTTT
>JBCJKH010021346.1:0-17001 GCA_039877255.1 Loriculus beryllinus | reverse complement strand
CTGGGCTGCCTCACCATAGCATGAGCAGCAGATTGAGGGTGGGGATTCTCCCCCTCTGCTGCTCTCTGGGGAGACCCCCACCTGCAGTCCTGATCCAGCTCTGGGGCAACAACACAAGAGGGACATGGAGCTGTTGGAGAGAGTCTAGAGTAGGCCACGGAGATGCTGTGAGAGCTGGAGCAGCTCTGCTCTGGAGACGGCCTGAGAGAGCTGGGCTGGGTCAGCTTGGGGAAGAGAAGGCTTCGAGAAGACCTCATAGCATGCTTCTGGTACCTAAAGGGGACCTGCAAGAAAACTGAAGAGGAACTTTATGCTTTTGTAGCCTCAGTACAGTTGAAGACATGCAATTCTGCAGCATAAAAGTTGCCAGAAATGTAAAGTCCTGGGCACAACATAAAACATGAGGTTGTATTAAATTCCGTTTAGGATTCATTTTAAGAAATGTTTTTACAGATGGTGACCACCTCTTCCATTTGCTGCCACAGAATACTACTATTTAAAGCTTTTAATGGTACACAGACTTACTTTAGTGCTAGCTAGCTGTAGGAGAGGCAGAGCTGTGGGATCTACGAGTTGTAGAACGGCAGTGAACTTTGTAGGTTGCAGGTTGAAACGTGTTGAGCTGCTGTTCGACTACTTTGGAGTTGCTCTTTTCAGATACTTCCTTTGGAACTGTCTGAAACTGAAGGGCAAAGAAAATGCAGTAAACTCCCCAAAAGGGCCGTAGTAAAATACTTATCCACACATTTGGTAACACATGATTTTCATCCCTTAAATTTACTTGATTCCACTGCAGGAGAGGTCAGCTTAGAAACTTTTCTCTTGCTTCTTGTCAGTTCAGGATGACTGAGTCACAGTCACTCTCATAGAACTTGAGCCAACATAAATTTTCCAGTTGTCTCTTCAGTTGCTTACTCAGCTTTGATTATTCAGACTTCATTTCACAACACAGCACTTGGATGTTACACCTGGGTATGGAGTTTTTTTGCGTTAGGCTGGAGAGTAACTTCCAAATGCCATTGCATTAAACTAGTGCTTCCTTCCCGTGCAGCTCTTGGTGATATCCCCTCAGTAGCTGTGCTTATGAAGACAGAGCTCTTGCTCTGTGTCAGTCGGTACGCCTTGTCCTTCCTGCAGGCTGCATGCCCAACATCCCCAGTCCTTTGCAGCATCAGAAGCATTCTTGGCTTTTGACAGATTTTGAATCGCTTTCAGCAGGCTTTGTGTAGTTTCATTTCAGTCTTGCACGATCTTCTCCATCCAGTTTTACCTGGAGCTTCTCCAGACCTATGGCATATTTTCAAACTGCTCTGAAAAACTGTGCCCCTCTAGAACCACAGCATCATGTTCATGTGAATCAAGAGACGGTCCCTTTCTTAGCTGCTTTTTCTCTTGTTCTTATTTCTTTAAAGACAGCCTTTCCAGATGTTCCAGTCTGGCTGGGAGAGATTGATCTTTGACGACTTACCCTGACAAAATGATACTTGATATGAGCAAATAACTATCTTGGAGTTCCATCTGAAGAAATAATTTAACCCAAGTACATTCTTTTTGAATACTTGTGCTATTACAGAAGAGAAATCATGTGCTGTGTGTTTTCCAAAGTTTGATCTCGAATGGTGACTCTTCCTCCTTATTTTTAGCTCTTGCTAGCTATTCTGATGTTAGGTTATCCCACTGCTGGGAATATCTCAAGTGGGTAACCCAATACATTCATTAAAATTCATGTCCCTGCTGGCTTTTGAGTGACATCCCCTTCAGAAATATGTTCAGTTGAGCTGAATGCAGCTAGAAAGAAGGATCTCTATTACCGCGAGAGGGGTTTTTTGGGAGGCAGTCGAGGCAGACTCCTTTGTAAGTCTCCTTGTGCTCACAGCTTGCAGTGCAGCAGCGGTGTCTTCAGGCCTGCCATGCCCCCTGTGAAAGCTTAGGGGCATTCCTGCCCACCCCCAGCTCTACAGCACCCTGAAACGATCAAATTAAAACTGGCTGAGATAAACTAAAACTGGCTTCCCCAAACTAAAGCATCTTAAACCACGATTTCTATAGGCAGTGGTTACTTTCTTATTCCCATTGCAAAAAGGGAATCTCAAAAGCATACTGGTTTTTTTCCCACGATAATTATTATCTTATGAAAGGTTCCATTTAGTATCTTTTCCCCTCCTCCCCTCAGAATTGAAAATATATAAAGAAAGACTCATCTGTCAGCAGAAGGAAGCAGCAGGAATTGTCTGAGCAGCCCTGGGACATAGGGAGCACAGGAACTGCCAATCTGCCTTGCGTTGTCTTCACCAGAAATGTTTTTTCCATATGCTGTAATCTTAGAGTATGAGATGCATCAACTGACTTGTGAAAACGAGAGGAAGGGAGTTGCGGGGTGTCTGCTTTGGTTGTTTTTGGCTCCTACTGGACTGGGTGATTATTCCTTGCACCAAAACTTGGCGTTTCATGTTCATTTAGGGGAAGTAAAATCATCTTCCTATAGTTTTCTGGGCTGGGGGGGGGGTGGGGAAAGGAGGAGTAAAGATATTAAAAGACAAACTCAATAGTATCAGGAATCCTGTCCATGTGTAACTTTCTGGTCTCTGACAGTTTTACTGAGCCAGATGCTAAGTATAAACTGCAATTATAATATATGGCTCATGCTCAAATGTCAAGGTACTATTTTGGGCTCAGTTTTTGAAATAAAGCAAATTCAGTCACTGTAGTTAATGGGGAGAGAGGAGCCGTCTTTTTTGGGAGAATAAGCGGTAGGAGAACACCTTTCATTTTATTGGATGTGGTCCTGTGCTGTGGACCTGCATCAGCAGGCTTTCACATGGTCCTCTCTCCTCACCCCTAAGGGAAGACTCTGGGCATCTTAATTCCCTGATATCCCCCCACATCACAGCCTGGCTGTTCCTATGCTTCAAGTAATTTTTCGCTTCCAGTGCTTGCAGGCAGGCAGTGTAAAAACGTTGATGAGCAATTATAGTCATGTCAGCAGTGACAATGGGTTTCTTCCTCTTCCTGATGCATAGCTGCTCTCGTGTTTGTGAATAGAAGAGATCTCTATATTTAGTTGGCTTTCATTTGGTTTGACAAGAGAGTGTTTTGAAAGAAAGTGTATATAAAATGGGTAAGTTTCTTTTCTACCACAGTCCTCTTGACGTATTACTTCAAAAGTTGACCCGTGTTTACTGCTTGAGATGTCTACACTGTGAATTTTCTCAATAACTATTTGGCACACCTCTCCCAACTTTCTGAAGAGGTGCAGACATGTTTGTGGAAGTATTAATTATGCCATCTGCTAAGCCATGCACACCAGACTTCCTGGAGCACGATTCCTCATAAACTTGCTCTGTTTTCCCAGGGAAGATCACTGCACCACCATGTAACCACGGCTTTCTAGAGGTTTCTGATTTAAATAACCACCTTCCCCCCTCTCTAGTTCAGTCATTACCAACTGGAGCTTCTGAACCCTTGGTGTCCCTGTGCTTGTAACTGATTTTTACATTTGGGCTTTGATTTAGCAGTAATGATGGTTTGTCAGGAACGGCCTTTATTCCACTGGGGCTCATTGAGACTGCTGCACTTGCCTCTTCCTCCAGTGTTGCTCAGTGGTGTGGGTATGGTTGTAAATAATTCAGTGCATTTTTGCACAGTGAAACCAGGTGTGGACAGCAGCTGTCTTTGCTACTGGGGTGTAACTAAGGTGTTGTTTGGAGCTGAATATCCTCCTCCTATTAAAATTTGCTTGGAAGAACATAAAATGAAGAAATTTATTTGTAATCAAATTCAGGGTGTATTCCAGGCTCATAGGTCTCTGCTTCTTGTTTGGTAAGGATGCCGTTCCTGGGAGGTGGTAGCTTTTCTTCAGTTGCTCAATATACGTATCATTACCTTTCCTTCATGAACCTGTTCTTGGAATAAGAGCTATCTGAGGAGCTTCATCCATTTACAGATTAATGTCAAAGGAAAACTTTAAAGAAAAGACTTGGGAAACCTTTTCTGTTCAGGTTTTGTCCTAAGAGAGCCAGAGCAGTGTCTGTCTTCTCAGCAAGTGTATTCTCTAGTTAATTATAGTAGATGTTTCTTTGTTTTTACTCAAGGGATGGTTGTGACAGTTGGAAAGGAAGAGCAAAACTAGTTGAGCTGTTGGCTTCATTTGCACAGAAATGCCTGCACAGAAATCCCTGAAGGGAAGGAGCAAAGAAGAGAGAGCCAGGCTCCTCGCTTTGGCATCCTGTGGCAGGACAAGAGGCAATGGGCACAAGTTAAACCATGTGAAATTCAACCTGAACACAAGTAGATGACATTTTTTTAACTTGAGGGTGGTCCAGCAGTGGAACCTGTTTCCTAGCGAGGCTGTGAAATCTCTGTCCTTGGATATACCCAAGAGCCATCTAGACATGGTCTTGGGCAGCCAGGTCTTGCCACTGCTGCTTGTACAGGGAGGTTGGACCAGAAGAACTCCAGAGGTCTCTTCCAACTTCAGTAGTTCTGTAATACTGTGAAACCTCTCTCCAAGGAACATCAGCTCCATAGTATTTTCAGAGTATAGCAAGAGCAGCTGTTTCACGGAGTAATTCTGCCCAAAATGTGCAAATTTATGCTTCTCCTTTGCATTTCAAACAGAAAGAGCAGTCACATACAGACAGGGTTTTTCTTTCAGAAGAGAGATTTGCCCAATTTTGCAATGGCTTAAATGATTGCTGTTACTCATCAAGGTTACTTGAATGTATTCCTAATATACTGAAAACTCCATGTGAATAAGCGAGGTACAATTTCAAAACCATACAGCTGACAGTGTTGGTGCATTGAAGAAAGGTCCACTACAAGATCCCTTCCAGATATGTCAAGTATTGGTACAATTTTATAGCTTGTCAGTTGATTCATCCCACGTATTTCTTTTGGATTGTGATTTGAATTAGTCACAGATTTCCATTCTTCTCTCTATTTTTATTTACCCTGTGTTTTCTGTTTGGTTTTGGATTGGGTTTTTTTTGCAAGATGGGGATGGGGCTTGGGTTTTTTGGCTTTGTTTTATTCGGGGGTTCTTTTTGGTTGGTTTTTGAGGGGTTTTAGGGATTTTTATTTTTGCTCTACTCTGCCTTCAGTACAAACTGGAATCACAACCTGACTGTAGAATCCACAGAGAATAAAGTAAATACATTGAGTGGCTGATATAAGTCGCTGTTTCTTTTGTAGCTACTTTGTGTGTCAAAGGCTTGCTATGGAACTGAAAGATCAGGTGACCTTTTCTTTCAGCTAGCATGATCCCTCTTCAGTACCTGCTTTTCTAAGCATTCACGAGGCCTTCACCACTGTTGCTTACAAGCCTGTGCTTAAGAGTTGCTCCCTTCCATCATAGAATTATAGAATAGTTAGGGTTGTAAGGACCTTAAGATCACCCAGTTCCAGCTCCCCTGCCATGGCCAGGGACCATCATGTGGAGTTACAGCTGTGTCTTTAGTGAAACAGTGTATGAAGAGACATTGCCCTCGCCTGTCTCATCTGAGTTCTCTCTAATGCTCCAGGCAGGCTTTAAATAAAGATACTTGCACCATGTAGGCTTCTGTTCTTGGCAACTGAGACAGTTTGCTGAATTTTGGCTATATTTAAAGATAAACCCTAACTACTCTTTGCCTCTTCTCAGGAAGGCTATTAAAGGAATTTTGGAGGAGGAGGAGGAAGGTAAAGAAGGTAACCATGCTTTTTACAAAGCCCTGTTTATCCTACGGAGGCTTAAAACTTAGCCTTTAGAAATGGTGGGAGAGCAATACAAGTTATCCCTAATTGTTCAGAAAGTTAATTTAACTAACCAAAAGGTTTTGGAAGTGGCTTTTGTCCTGAACCAGGATGAAGATGATATTTGCAGGAGTGAAATCTCCTCATCTTTTACAACTGGCAAACTTTGGTGGTCATCAAAGCCTTGAGAGTAGCACCCTCTTGGTAGTGCTGGCAGCAGGGTGGCCAGTGCCAGACAGAAAACCAGCAGGGAAAGGGCATGTTTTCCTGTCAACTCTTTTGCCTTTGGAAGTTGAGCAAAATCTACAGAGCCCTGTAAACACCCCCTTTTCTACCACCTGAGGAAAGCAGCATTTTCAGGCATGCACAGAAAACTCTCCTGCCAGCTCTGAAGTTAACCCTTTTAGAGAGGATAGGTAGGACTTAAATCCCAGTTAGCAATGAGAAGGTAGGAGTTATGTGATCATTCATTTCATACTTGTCAGTTAAATCTCTTATCTGAGAAGCAAGTGTCTGAACAAGCTGCAGGGTTTATTTCCTCTGCTGCTACTGTTTAATCAAAAGATTGCTTTGTGCGTAGGTGCTTTAGTTTGTGTTTTACAGCTGGTGTTGTAAATAATGGATGCCAAGTTCCCTTCATAATACCTGATGATAGTTCCTCTATTGCACAAATTAATTAAACAGCAATTAATTTGCTCTTTCCCCCCTTTACCTGAGTCTTTAGAGTACATTTGTGTAATCTCCACTGTTCTAACAGAGTGAAAATGTTCGGTACCAGAATATGCAATCAAATGCTTCTTTATCAAGCAGTAAGGTAGAGTGCTAACGTCATGTTGTAGATCATTCGTTTCCTGCTGGTGACAGTGCAGTCTCATGAGATGAGGTGGTAACATTATGCTAATCTCTGTGGCAAGGGATTTGTCGCGGGGTGAGAGTAGCGTGGCTACGGGGTTCCAATAGGAAGATGAACCTGAGCTCAGCGTAGAGGAGTGGCTCCTCTTCCTGCAGCCCTCGTCACTTCTCTCTGCAGAACAAAAGGATATCCAGTAACTGGGTGCAAGCAGAAAACAATCGGATTCCTTGAACAGCCTTGCAGTTTTTATATATAGGTAGAAAGCAGTGGCTCTCTTACACCTAGTGCTAACTGAACAGAAAGCACTAATGCCATATGTCCAGCTTATTCCCTGAGGGGATTTCTGAAATCCTTTCAAAATCTATCCACCCCAACAAAGAGGTGTGTGATTGTGTTACTTCTCATACAACTACTCATTTGCATGTAAAAACAACATTGTACAGATTCTGGGAATGAAAAATACAAAGTTGTAGAAGTAGACCAGAGCTGATATGCATTTTAGGTGCTTCCGGGTTAGGTTTAAACTAAGTTTATCTTCCACGTGGAAATACTGGGATGGGGAACCACAACCAAAACCACACAGTTTGGGGTGGGGGGAGAACCTTTCTGGCTTCCCTCAGCAGTAGGTGGCTGATCTTTTAAGCTTGTCAGAGGTTCATGACTTACAAAATGCAGTCTGTGCTACTGGTCTGATCCTTCATCAGCCATATGCAGCGAGCTGCAGTCTCAGAATGAGTTTGGCAGTACTGTTTTACAACAGTCTAACTAGAGTGAGCTCTTTTCCCCATTGAAAGATCACTAAGTTTGAGAAAGGTGCTTGAATTTCGTGAAAGACTGTGGAAGATAATTAAGCTTTTGGCACTTAACTTGCAGTATAAACTGAACTGCAAGCAAGAGACTACTGAAGCTGGAGCAAGGGCTGCAAAGATGATTAAGGGCCTGAAACATCTGTCATAGGGGAGGTTGCAAGAGCTGGCACTGAGGCAGAGAAGGCTTGGGAGTCTTACCAATGTGTATAAAACCACCTGGTGGAGGGAATGGAGAAGAAATGGCCAGGCTCTTCTCAGTGGTGCCTGCCTGGCATGAAGTAAAACAAGCAAAAATTCATTTGAATGCTATAAACCACTCTTGTTCCTGTGAGAGAGGTCAAAGACTGGAGCAGGTTGCCCAGGGAGGTTGTAAAGTCTCCTTCTATGGAGATGCTAAAAACCTAATGGGGCATGGTCTTAGACATCTGGTTCCAGCTGACCCTGCTTGAGCCAGGGGGTTGCAAGATCAGAAGCTCCCAGGACAGGAGGGTTCCTTCCAACTTAAACAGGTCTGCAAAAGTTCAATTGTTTTGTTCTAAACACTGTGTTAACTTACTAGTTACACAGATCGACTTCAGTTGTCTCAATGTATGATGGGTTATCCTGAGCTCTTCATTACCATATGACTATGAAGCATATCTAAATCATTTGCCTTTTTTTCTCTCTCCCGTCTAGGTTCTGGGAACGCCTACAAGGGAGCAAATTAGAGAAATGAATCCGAACTATACTGAATTCAAATTCCCTCAGATTAAGGCACATCCATGGACTAAGGTGAGTCTATATGAACTGACTGATAAAGACATGTGGGCTCAAAGTAAAAATTGAAGGAGTTCAGTGGCTTGGTGACTGGCTTTCAGTCTAAATTGGGCACTCTAACAAAGCTGGGGACCCGGTAACTTTTGATGTTGAAAAGGAGAAGAAGCTATTGAAGCCGTGCACTGTAATATCTGTTGGTCTGGGGTTTTTTGAGGTTGCCTACAGGTGCTGAAGGGTTTTTTTTTTAGTAACGTGGCTATAGCAGATTGCAGTATATTTAAATCCTGTCATGCTATAAATTGATATTCACAAAAGTCACCTATAAATGAGAGGATGTTCCAGTGATAATGTGTGACACTTTCATAATGCTGGTACATAATGTGACAAGGGCTGATAGTCATTTTCTTGACTGCTTCTGTCATAGATACTATTATATTTGTACTCCTATAGGGGTGCTGTTGAGGGGGTTGGTTTTGCTTTCTTAAGGCTAACCAGCTTTCACAGGGAGACACTATTGCAGTATATGGAAACAATATTATAACCTCCATGATCAAAGAGTAAACTGCTAGTATTGAAACAAATACATTACCACACAATTGAGCCATCTTCCGTATATCAGGGAATGAGTAATATTTGACTTGGAACACTGAAACAGTTAATGGTTTAATTGGCCGCTTGGCTGTGGAATAAGTTAAATGTAGAGGTTTAAGCAATTAAACCCTGTGTAGTTAATATTCTCTCTTTGCTGCTTGAGAAATGTCTGATATAGTTGCAGTATATTCTCATCATATCTTAAAGACTCAGGTTTTCTTATGGTAAGAAAGCAGTGTGTGTATGTGGAAGGCTTGCATTCCTAGCTGAGCACATGTCCAGGTCAGACTCTTTTGGACCAAATGCTCTGTGGTGGTAGAAACTCTGGATAAAGTAATTACAGCTAATTGATAGCAGGCATGTACCTGATAGGTACATATGTACCTGATAGGTACATGTCAGGCCAGGTACTGATAGTCACTATTATTTTGACAGATCCTCCAATGAGTTATGTGCCACTTCAATTTTCCTTTTACCCACTGAGCTCTCATTTGCATTTCCATATCAGGTTTCTTTAAGTCATTTAAATGATTTATAATAGTATAAGAGGTCAGTAAATCCAGCAAGGCTTTTTAATACCGTATGTTAACAAGGGAAAACGTTAAGGCAAATGAAATCCCTTGGAGTGGTCTCTGCAGTTTTGAATTGCATCAGCATTGAAGTCATGAGAAGAAGTCCAAATGACTTATAGTGCTGAGTATTAGGGGCACATCTGAATTCCTGCAGTGAAGGTGTTTGGGTTGGGAATGGGTTAAATTTGTATGCAGTGGAGTAGGAGTGCGGAGATGACCTGTAGGACACAGTTAAACAAGCATCTAAGCTAGCTATGCAACTCATCTTCTGCCTGAATCATCTTTTAAGAATCTCTGGGCACTTGATGGTCACTTAGACCACAACAGAGATCATCTGGCAAATAGAAGCTTTAAGAAAAAAATGAGACTGCCTTCTGGAGTTTTTCTTCTTTCATATGTATGCTTTTTGGTCATTCTAAAGGATCACAAGTGAAACTAAGTCAGTTACAAAGAATTGAGAGGAGCTTGCCACAAGATTAAATCTGCATTCTCGATTAGGGCAGAATTGGTTTTGGGGAGCTGTGCTTGCAACATAGCTTTTGATTCTTGAGTCATTCTGCACACAACTCTTTTCTGGCATTGGCTGGGTGTAGAACAGCATTTAAACCAGCTTATTACAATTGCATTACATGATACTTCATTTATGAGATCGGTACTTTTCTAATTCTACGAATACTAAATTAGCAAAATGGATTATCCAGCATGGTGCTGGTAATGGTACTCATCTTCTCAGTGTATTACTTCTAAAGATCCTTTCCTTTCAACACTTGGAGCATGATGAGCTCTGAAGGATTAAAGTGGTAGCGTTACAGAGAATTGGTCTTCCTTACCCAACTGTATTGGCATAACATGTGATGGCACATCAGTGAGCATGTGCATCCTCTTACAGCTTCCATAAAGCATGGGAGAAAATGCACTGCTGGTCTGGCTGTCTAATGAGCAGAAAAGGAATGACTGAGGAAGTGAAAGTTCACGTTTCTTTTGTTATAACTGTGCATGTAACTAGAGTGTTACAGGTAGTTGCCAGCAAGGACTTGAACTTGAGGTTTTAGCATCAAAAGCACAAGCCTTTATCATCTGGTGGTCTGATCTGCTACATTTGCTGTTACGTGCTAGGTGAAGAGGAATGGCGGCTGGCGCTGTAGCAGAATGAAATAGGTTCTGGCTTTCTTAAAGAGCTGGGCAAATTGTTTGAGACCAAATAAGGATGAGTCAGTATCCCTTGAGTCATCCTTAGGAATATTGTCTCTCAGGTTCATTCAGTTTCAGGCCTAAACTGGAATTTTGAGCAGGTTTATGGCAATTTAAAGTCTGCCTTCATAGATGTATCATAGATTTTTCAGTAGAAATGGATTGGTATCATCCAAATACAGTATTGATAGTCAAAGTGATGTAGTAGTATGAAGACAGAAGTTTCAAATTAACTGTGGTCCTTTTTCATAGATTAGGAGAGAAGTCAAGCCAGCACTCAGTATCTTTCCATGCTGCAGCAATAATGCGAGTTCATAGTGCAAGCTGTTCTGGACTGGTTTTTCAGTCTGTTGACAATTTGAAATTGAACTACTTTTGCAACTCAAAGAGTTGGAATCTCTCAGTATAAAACATTCAGAGACCTCTCTGTCTTCTCTCCAATAGAGTTCTGTGTTGCCCAAGCACATGCGTGTTTTTATACCAGTTCTGTGCATGATGCAGATGATAGTGGGAGTTCACTGTGTCACTGGCTAACAAAAGAAAAGATAATCTGAACTTTCCAGGAATCTTTTAAATAGTTCCTCCAAAATGGGACTTGTCTTCTTCTGGCACCCCACACCACAACCCCAGCCCCAAAGGAGGAATTTGGGATATTTTGGTTCTTCTCAGAATACCAGAGTGGTTAATTTAGTAATGTAACTGTTCTTTTCATCCCGACCTTCATTTGTTTTCACTTAGTGTAGAATATTTTTTATTTATAGAGGTACATCCTACTACTTGTCTGCCTTGGTCAGCGAGTAAGTAGCATAAAGTTATAAGAGAAGCAAGGGCTTGTCTTATAAGGGCTGGGAATATTTTTTGGCTGACTGATGCAATCAGGAAAAAAATGGGTAGGCTTTTAGACACACAATTGTTTGACTGTTTTCCAACTGTATCAGCTCACTTGTCCTGGGTTCAGCTATAACAGTCATTTTTCTCCTCCCCAGTAGCTGGTGCAGTGCTGTGTTTGGCCTCTGGTCTGAGAGCAGTGCTGATAACACCGATGGTTTTAGTTGCTGCGCAGTAATTTTTACTCTGACCAAGGACTTTCTGAGTCTCATGGTCTGTCAGGGAGGAGGGGAAGCCGGGAGGAAGCAGAGCCAGGACACCTGACCCAAACTAGCCAAAGAGGTATTGCATACCACAGCATATCATGCCCAGTATAGAAACTGTGGAGGAGTTACCTGGAAGGCCAAGATCGCTGCTTGGGTCAGGCTGGGTATCAGTTGGCAGGTGCTGAGCAATCATATTGTTCATCACTTGGGTTTTTTGATGGTTTTTTTCCTTTTCTCTTTTAGTTTTATATTCTCTTCCTTTGCTATTTCCATTATTACTAGGAGTAGTATCATATTATATTTTAGTTACTGGACTGTTCTTATCTCAACCCATGGGGTTTATGTACTTTCGATTCTCTTCCCCATCCTGCCCGGAGCAGGAGCTGAGTGGACTGGCTGCATGGTTCTGAGTTGCTGGCTGGGGTTAAACCACAACATCAGTGAACGGAAGTTAATATCCTTTTTGGAGGCTTTGCTGCTGCTCTTTTTACTAGGTCAGAACTTTCCTTCCATGTCTTTCAGCTGCCTCAGTTCCTTGAGCCTTCCTTCTTCTTGGAAGTGCGTTCTGATCTCTCCTCCTAATCTTTATACTTGTTTCTCTCCTGACTGAGTTTCATCTATATTTTATAAATGTGTGACTGGGAAGCCAAGAAGAAAATCTGAGATCAAGTTGAAGGTTGTACATCACAGGGCTGTCAAAGTTCAGCTTTGGAGATTCGCTTTCTCTGAGGCCTTTTTCAGCCCTTTTGGAGGGGGGCAGGGACAGTAGGGTGGCTGACAAAAGGCCTAAATACATGCTTCATAGGCTTGTGTTAGATAGGCGTTGCTTACCATGGCCCCAGTACAGCTGGCCTTTATCCTAGCATTACTCAGATGCTACCTTCAGATCTCAAATCCTTGGGGCTTTGCAAAACAAAGACAGCGCTGTGATTATTTCCAGAAACATGAAAAAATGTCCATGTATGCCGGCCCGCCTTTCTCCTTGCATCCAGCTAGTGAAGGATCTCATTTGAGTAAGATCATAGCAAACACAATATAATTATGTAGTTTAGGTCTCTTCTGCATGGGGGAGATGACTCATGTGGATATATTTTCTTTTCCCCACCCAAGATACTTCCACGTTTGTTGTTAATGGCATTATAATGAACTGACTTATCTACTGAGCTGCAAGCATGTCCGTGGTTGGTGATGGCAGAACAGCACAACAGATTATATCAGCAAAGGTTGTTTTCTTCAGTCAAATCATAACCCCTGCCTTGTCTCTGTTGTGGAGACACGGAAAGAGTTTCCACTGCAGGCAGCTCTTTAAAATGGACAGTGCATCTCTTAAGCATGCTGTAGTTGAGTGGCATTTGTTTCTTCTGTTCTGAAGATACTTGCCAGATTGTTTAAGAATGCAAGCGCTTTTAAAACACATAGTTGGTGAGATAAGTGTACTCAAAAGAATGGCTTCATTCACCATCCCCAAATCTATAGCGAGCTGCAGTCTGAATCATAATTTCCAAGTCAGTGTTGAGATGGAAAAAGACAGGAGTCATTTGTTTAACAGTGGAAGAGTGAGAGAAACTGTCATGTCTACATCGGTTTTGAGCATCTCTGCCCTTCTGCAGTGCACTCTTGTGGATGAACACACAAAGACTTTTCTCTGCAGCACTTTGCCA
The DNA here is from genome assembly GCA_039877255.1 of Loriculus beryllinus. NCBI lineage: Eukaryota > Metazoa > Chordata > Aves > Psittaciformes > Psittacidae > Loriculus > Loriculus beryllinus. The sequence continues at coordinate 3,744 of JBCJKH010021346.1, read as the reverse complement.
TCACAATAAAGTTGCAGCAGATTAGGGCAGGGTCTCTCCTGATTTTATAAGTGCTTCCTTTTTCTTTTTTATTCCCTCGCTATTTATGCTGTTCAGGGTACTCTTCTGTCTGTGTCTTCAAGCTAAATTATTATAGCAGAGGGAAACAGCATTTAAGATGAAACGTCAGGCTCTAGCTCATCCCTTCTGGCACCTTTCCAAAGCAATTAGCCACTCCTGGCTGCAGCTGAAGTTGTGCAGAACCACAGTTGGTTGTATGATACAGTAGCTCTGGATGTTGAATTTAGGATCCCTATTTCTGCCTGTATTATTAAATAATTCCTGCAAATATTCTAAAATATTTGGTAAATATTTTAGTCCGAGTATCTTCCATGTGTGTGTATTTTTTGTGTACATTTACCATACTAATTACTTTACTTTGACTGTTGTCTTTTTCTGTGCTTGTAGCAGGCAGTCCTGTTGTCTTCCCCACCCTCTGGGACTGGGACATAAAGAGTCTGATCTCTCTCTCATGACTGTGTTTTTCCACTCTCCAGAATCAGTTTTATGTCTTCATCCTGTCCTACTCCTGCTCTCCTGGTTCTTGTCTGGTTTTTAAGCAGATTGTTTGCTTGTAATGCTTCCAAAGTGACTGCTCATACTGTAGATTCGAGGAATACCAAACAGTGAAATGTAGGAATAGGCAGCTCATTTTGTCACTTCTAATTATAAATGATGACAAAAGACAGCGAAAATTCTTTTGTCAGGAATCTGGTAAACGGACTTGCATTTGAATTAAAGCTGAAAATGCCAACTTTTCTTTCTGAGACTGGGGTCCCATCTTCTGTAGAGCTACACAGGCACAGCAGAGATGTGATGTTTCTTTGGGTACAGTTAGATGGCCTCAAGCCATCTTGGAGCAGGGTCAGTTTTCTTCCTCACACCTGCATGTTCCTGATGCCTCCCTTCTGCATTATTGTTCATGTAGTAGGAAAAACCTCTTAAATAACATGAACGTTCAGGATTTGAATCACATTTCTTACCTAGCTGACCATTCAGCCCAGATTGCAAGCACTGGGACAAGGGACCAGGGCAGACGTGCCTGGCCAGGAGAAGGGCACACTCGCTGGTGGTGATTTGTGCCTGTTGTGAAATTGTACCCTGACCTCTTTCTGAAGAGTGCAGTTCTGTTTTTCACTTAGGGTAGAATGACTTTCCAGGCAAAAAGTGAAAACAGCTCTGCTGGATACTAACTTAAAAGAAAAAGGACCCAAGTTCTTCTGGCAAGCTCATGTTTTCCAGTTCCTTTTGTAGGAACAGTGATTTTTGACAGTGTAAATCTCTTATCTACATCTAAAGCATGAGAAAAGAAGCCAGGTTTGTTGGGTGGTAAATTACCCTGCCTCTGCCCAATTGATATGCAGTAGAGAAAGAACTGCTTAACAATAAACGAGTGAGCATGAATGTAGCATTAAGGCATGATTTGCATCAGTGCAACTACGGAAATCAGATGCTAAGTTTAACATGTCTTCTGCAATGTACCATCTGTTTAGCCGTCCCACTGCAACACATCTGTCTAGGCTGTTCATAGCGGCTCTCACATGGAGGTCGAGAGTGCTTCCAGAGATCTCTTGATGAGGGTTCTCTCTGAGAAGAAGGGGAGCTGTTTTGTTCTGCTTAGCTTTGTTGCTTTCCTTTAGAACTTGATAGAAGCAGAGCACATGCACTGGGTAATAAACGCTAGCTCGTTCTGTGTCCTCCGGGTCTTCAGTGGAAGAAGCCCATAACAAGTGTGTGGTCTCAACAAGAAGTAGCTTTGGAGACAGGTTCCTGGTCCTGTTCCCAGTTCTCTGTTGGCTCATTTGTAAGCCACTTAACCCTTCTGTCTTTATTTCATTTTCCCTTACCTAAGTGCCATCTGACAGGCATTCTTAACTAAAAAGGTATTTGCTGTTTCTTAGCTGCTTTTTGGAAATAATTCCCAACACCAGTGCCATTATCGTGGACTTCTTTTAACTTCCATTTATGCCTTATGAGTTTTAGGCACTTCAAAATAGCCAAACAGTGTTATTTCAGAAATCCCACTCTGAAATTCTCAAGCCCTTGGAACAAGACCAGTGCCAAGGGCAGAGTTACAGCCACAGCTTTGGCTATCTTTGTGTCAGGTAGAGCTCAGAGCTGTCTTTCATGTGTCTCTTCCGTCTCCTTTTGTGTTTATGAATGTGTCATGTTTATCGTAAGCCTTTACATTAAACTTGCATAATTTGTGTCATAAAGTTGTGGTAATCGTATTGTGTGATTGCAGATTGAAAAAGTTGATATGAGGGTCGTGTCCTGCATCTGACGACTTCACTTGTAAACAGTACAAGCTTTTGGTTGAAGGGAGGAGCGTTGTCTCTTACCTAACGTTCATGTGCCATCAAAAATGTGCTTACAAACGGAAAGGAGATGTGCACAGACTGTCAGCCTGAATTGGTGGTGTGGGTGGTTCTTGGCAAAGCATATGAGTCTCTGAAGCCAGTGAGGAAATTTTTAACCATGGTGTCACAAACTTGATGCGTTAGCAACAGATGTCATTTTCAGAAGCCTCTGCTTTCTTAGGGAGCACAGCATGCGGGCAGTCTGCACAGTCTGCATGCAGAACACACAGGGGTTGATGGCATGAAATCATGTCTTTTAATACACGCTGGCTAGAGGAGCACCTTGGTGTAACATTGTGAAGCTTTGGCTTTGGGGCTTAATTAGACCAAGACGACGGAGCTCCGTGTCGTGCATGGGAAGTCTGTCTGAAGAATGTCAATGAACTGAAAGTCAGAGCAACCATTCTGTTAAAACAATACTTAGCTCTTGCCCCATGTGGTTTTATTTGAGAGCTGAATGCTGATGTGAGGGAAGTAAAATAGGAGAATCCTCTGCTTTCTATCCTTTTTCTTTCATCTTTCCATGCGTGCAAAAAATAAAATGAAATTGAGAAGGGGTGTGAGCTCTGCTACACTGGTAGGAACTATTTCAGGTTAGCAAGATAAAATGGGACTGCTCTGCTAGTACACAAAGACTTCATCTAAATTGAAGTCTCTTGGGGTTGAGAGCTACATAGTGCACCAGGGGCAGTTAAGCCTGGCAGTCATGTTTGAAATGGTGAAGGTGGTAGTTCCAGAAAAATGAAGGGGGAAGTAGCATAAAATAAACGGAATTGATGGCAGCGTAACATAGAAAGGAGAGAGGAGTGTGTCTGACCTTGCTGTCTGGCTGATATGGTCTGTCAGTATTTGTGCGTCACCAGCATGCCTGAACGAAGAAAGAACTTGCACTGGTCCCTCAGCCTTTTGGTGAGGTACAGATTTATTGGGATCTGAAGGGGAATAAAGTAAAAAAAAACCCCAAACCAATAATAAAACCCCCAGCCTCAAAAGCTGTCTGTGGCTCTGGTGAGTCAGCGTTTCCATCTGACATGACCAAATCATGGAGATTTTTGCAACTCATCCAAAAAAAACCCCAACCAACCAAAAACCAAATCAACCGGTGACCTGGGTCTCAGCCTGAAATTCATTTGCTTTGCAGAAACAAGAGGGTTTGAGTTATTGCAAGTGCAAATTTTCCTTGAAGAAATTTGTATGTAAAAGCCTTTTTTTTTTGTTTTTTTTTTCTTTCTTTTTTTTCTCTTTTTTTTCTTTTTTCTCTTTTTTTTTTTTTTTTTTTTTTTTTTTTTTTTTTTTTTTTTTCCTTTTTTTCTCTCCAAAACAGGTTCCTTTTTTCAAATGAAAA
>JBCJKH010021344.1:0-26906 GCA_039877255.1 Loriculus beryllinus | reverse complement strand
AGAGAATTTCAGAGAAGAAGCATGTGTCAGCTGTCTTTGTTGGTTTAATATAAGTTTATAAAAAAATATTATCCCAGGCTGTTATGGCATCATATACCGTAAAAATACACAAGTAACAGATCTAATTGTCAAAGCCAGTGTTATACCCAGTAGTTGTAACATGTCTTAATACACTACTAAGTCTCAGAGTGGATTTCCCAGAGGCAAACATAACAGTAAAAAAGAGAGAATCAGATGTTAGGTCAGGATTTTTTTTCCACATGGGCTGAGTTTGTTTCGTCCCAGTTTAAGTGAGTTTTGTCCCAGTGCCACAATTGACATGGTGGTTAATGGCAGCCAAGGAAACCTGGCGTGGGGGTAATTCTTTTCTTATAAAAGCACCTAATTTTGTTGGGTTTGCGTAAAGAACATTTGCAGGAAAGGACAAGATCATGTGCAGCTCAGGAGGGATGGCTGCACAATGACATGCTATTCCTGTGTCTTACTGTACACTAGACAGAGCAAGAAGTAAGCAGTAAACCCAGCGCAGAGTCCAAGTGGCAATAACCTGGGGACTCCAACACAGGCTGTTCTCAGCTCCTTCAGGAAATCCATGGTTTTCAGAATCAACCTTTTTAACCTCTAATAGCAACAGACTCATGGGAGACTACAATTGACTCCAGTGGTATCACTCCAGTGGCAGAGAGAGCCTGGAGCACTGAGTCACAACTTCTTAAAATACACCCAACCAAAAGCATTAGGGAAGCACTGTGTCAAAGTCTCTTTTTCAGTCATTTGCACTCTGAAAACAAGCCTTTATGTACCTAAAAGTCACTAGTATTTTCATGTTCCACAGAGCTGCGTTGGGGGGGAAGAGGCTGTCATTTAATTTTTGTCTTCAGAGCCAGAGCTGGCTCCTAGAGCTCATGTGGCTAAATATTAATATCTATATGCCTAGTGTAAGCACAGACATATAACAAATAGGTTTATATTGCTAGTAATCTCTTGGTAAATACCGGGTGCCTTTCCAAAGGTTAATTCTGTTGCCTAAGAAAAAGTATTGTGTTTTAGTGTGGGAGCTGCTAGGTGAAAATATATACCTTGCAGATGCCTGTGATTCTGCTGTCCTGTCTGATGGGGAGGTATGGTTATCTCTGCAGGACACAGCACCTCAGGGTGTGAGGTGCTGTGCAAGGTGCTGCATGACGTGCAGGAGGCAAAGCTGCCTGCCTGGCCAAGGAAGAGAAAGACTTCTGGAGGCACTGGTACTTCTGGAGGCACTGGTACACTGGAGGCAGCAGGAATTGAAGCAGTGGCTTGGGGATGCTTCCTTCTAGGTTCGTTTAGAAATCATAGGTCAGATCCTCTAGATCTTCAGGTTCTGCTGCTTGTTCCCAAGGTCAGCCCCTAGTGCCCCTGACACACGAGCCTCTTCTGAGAACGTAGTCCATTAAAAGGCAAAGAGATGAGATAGGGGAACAGGCAGACACTGCATTTTCTAGATGAGGTTCCTGTGCTCACTCTGTCTCAGGGCAGCATACATTAATCTCTTATGCTCATCAGGTGGCACATTAGCTGACAGAGGCCCTGAGAGGGCCCAGCCTTGCAGGAGCATGCTGTTCCCAAGTGGGAAGAGAGTTGCTGCTTGGGGGTAACTATTTTTAAAGCAATTCTGTTTTACATTTCACCTGCAAACTATAGCTGTTAGGAAGGAAATGAAATGGTCTGTTGAGAAGGAGCAGGAAAACGCATTTAAAAATGTGATAGTTGTGATTTATTTTTTTTTTTTCTTAACCCTTGAGATATAGGCAACAGATACTCTGGAGTTTCCCTTGAGCCTGAGAATAGGCTGAGACTGGTAATAGTCAAATAATTCTTTAACTCTGAAATTAATCTTGCTTCCGAGCTCACTCTGTACAGACTGGGCAACTTACATTGCTCCACCAGCAAAGTGCCCCTTAACTAAAAATAGTCCTGGATAGCAACAAATTGCCTTTCTATGGCCAGTTTTTGTCCAAGCAGGTCACGAGGCTGCTTGAGGTTGCCATGTGTAAGGGCTGCTCTGCATTCATCACCCACCTTTGGCTGAGGCTGGAGCCTAGGGAGGAGAATGCTCTGTGCCTTCCTATTCCCAGGAGATGCAGAAGGGGAGGCAGGGCTCTTGCCTGCAGCCAGAGCCCTGCCTGTGCTGCCTTTTGAAATACTCATGGGATTGGGTCTTTATATAATTTACTCTTATGCAGGGAAAGGTATATTTGCATTCCCTGGTTATGTGCATCACGCTTCAGCTATGGCAGCCTGGATCACAGCTTTGATTCGCTCTGCTTTTCTTTTTTCCTGGGCATTGAAAAAGGAGGGATCCCCTGATTTAGCCACCCTAATTGTTTGCCTGAAATGATAAAAAAGCCTCTCCTGCCTGGGTGCAAATGGGAGAGATGAAGGAGGAACCCATAGTTGAGGTAGTGCTTGTACTTGGGGATTTTCTATTCAGGAGACAAATCACAGATTCACTTGGTTCTACTTTCACCTGCACTCAGCAGCGTCTCTTTGGGGTACATCATGGCAACATCCAGCAATTCAAAGATTCAGCACAAAAAGCATTCCACGATGACCTGCACATCTTCAAGCATTGAAAGGAGCCAATGGTTCTAGTAAGATCTAAGCTGCAGCTTGAAGGCTTCACAATTTCTACAGAGCCTGTCAAATCTCAATAAGAATCTAATATTCTGAAGGTTCAGTCACTGAAGGCTGACTAGAACAATAAGCCCTAAAGGATATTCAGTAACACAGATAGCTTGGTACATTGATTTTTTAATTGCTCTTAGTGTTTGACAGCTGTAGCAGCCCATTTTGCTTCACTGTTCATGTGTACAAGAGGTTTTGCCTGCATGGCTGTTAATGGTGCTTAGGAGTGTATTGAAAACTGCTGGAGAAGATGCTCTAGAAGAGCACCATACTGCAGGCAATCCTATTCTGTTAGTGGGAAAAATGGGTTCAATTCCGTGCTTCAAGCTTCTGTGTTATCAAGAAACTCAAGTCTTTTATTTATTGTTTGTACCATGGTAGCGCATAGTTGCTAGGGTTTGCAGAGCACTTTGTAGGAGATGGCTATTCCTCCTATACCATTACAAGATGACAAAAATGGTAGGAGAGAAAGGAAGAAAAGTGACCAAACTGAGGTGCTATGGAGGCCAGTAGCAGAATGGAAAGTAAAGTTCTGAGTTTTTAAGGTGAGCACTGGGGCCATAGCATTTCAAAAAGCCACAGTGCCTTTAGTTCAACTATAACAAATCATCTGCTTGCTTTCAGCCCTTTTTCAGCAGTGGTGTAAGCTAATCCATTTCATTTCACATTGCAGTGTATTAAGTCTATTATCATGACCTGTCTGCGGTCTGGTGGCATCTTTAGATGTGCTTGCTTGACAATCTGTGATCAACTGGCCTCTCAAGTCTGAGCCCCATTCAGTGGGTGCACTGCAAAATTAACTTGTAATTTTAGTTTGGGATTTGCTTGTTTGTTTCTGCCTTCACTACAGAAGAGCGAACTTCTCTTCACTCCAGTTTTAACACGCTGGAGCCCTGCCAGTTTCTTTGGTCAGAAAAAGATGCATGTATTGAGCACAACGCAGAAGAACCACTTCAGACACAACACCTCTGTGTGAAGTATGTACATATGTACTTCTTGGTAACATGGACCAAAACAGCTTGCTGCTTCTCCATCAGGTGCAAAACTGGTATTGACCCTGTTGGGACTTAAATGTGTGTTTTGATGCATTTGCTACAACTCCTCTGAAATGCTACTGGCATTTATAGTAATAATAGCTCTTTTTCTGATGAAAGAGGTTTTGATGTTATAAAACTGCAGTCTCTGCCTTTCAAAAGCAACACTTAAAACCTATGCAGTTCTTTTTCTTATCTGATTTTTCAGTACCTTTATAGGAAATATGAGCTGTAATTTCACTGATTTCTTTCTTTAAAATATGTTTTAAAACGAAATCAGACCTCAGCACATTCTGTAGTTGTTCAAAGGAGTGCAGAACTGGCAGTACTACAGTTTTAATGCTATCTAAAAACCTGACAAAAATAGGATTAATAGGTGCAAAGTCTCTCTATTTATTTAGCTTCAGCCACCACCACTGCTGGATTTACCCTTACTGTATCCTTATGCAGTGCAGATAAAGAGGCCCGCTGTTTTGTTATTTGGTAATTCAAATGCAAGGCTCTGTCCATGGCCACACCAGGGTCCTGCACAAAGCTGGATGCACCATGACATTCCTGACAAAGCCCAACAGGAGGGTGAAACCTGCAGAAGACAGTGGCCAATCCAACATTTTCACCCAATCTTCCTCTATCACTTTGCATCAGTCTTCTTCAGGACAAGTTCATTAAAGGCATCCTTACCGTGATTAACTCTGTTCTCTACCCATTTCACCCTTGTCTGCTTTCTTGATCCTGACTAATGCAATGCCAGCAGTGACGAGGAGAGCCCTAATAACTCTTCCAACCCCTTGAGTGCAGTGTGATGCTGTAGCTGTTGTTAAAGACAGACCAACAGCATGTGAAAAACCCTCTAATAAAGTGCTTTGAAAGCCTCTCATCAAGCCCCCCTAGCTGTGACAGGCATTTTAACAGAGCCCTTCTTGCCCTCTTACAGGGTTTTTTCACCGTGGAGTTGCTCAAGAAGGATCCTTTTCTTCACTGTTATGAGAAGTGGTAGCAGGAGAAAAGTGGTATTTTTATTACACGTTGATTTGTAGACCCTTCAAATGAAGGTGGATGCTGGTTATCCCAGACCTGCTGGTTGTGCTTACAGCTCCTGGCACACTTGCATGGTTCTCCAAACCAGCCACAGCCAATGCAAGTGTAAATGCTAAAATGCTCAGGTCCTATTTCACAAGGAGCAGCAGCTGACATTTTTCTTTCATATTTTCTCTTAAAGTGAGGAGTCCTGTGTCCTTTAACTATTAAGCATCTTGTTGCAGCCTAGGTTAAAGAAATTTGAAAGGCTCAACCCCAATATTAGCCTATTTCTAATTACCCTTGTTGCCCTAGTGCCTTGTAGGGGGTGGTGGTTTTAGCATCAGCATGGCAAACTGATGGAACTGTATAACTTCTTCTGCAGTTAAGGAATGAAAGAAGTGAATCCTGCATTGAATCATGCTTGCAGAGGTTGACATTCAAATAACAGTCATTGTATGCTCAGGAAAAAGACTGACATTCCTCACACAGTGTTTCACTTTAAAAGGAAGACTGAGGGGTTGCAGAGAAAAAGAGGGAAAAACAATCTGTCTGGGGTATTAAGATGAATGTTGAAAAGCAAAGGAGCTAAAGAAATTCGTATACTTTATTTAAGCTAGAAAAAAGAATAGAGGAAGTAACCGACCCTGAAGCAGTCGGTACTGGATGTGGACTCTGCCTCTTTTATTTGCATATACTGAAGAGCTGAGATATTCCCAAGGACTTTCTTATGAGGAAGGAAATGTGCAGAAAGTGGCTTCCATCCTTTATTGATATTTCTTTTTTACTACAAGGAGGTGAAATGCGTATATTTTTGATCTTGAATGTTGTCATGGTTACAGGGCTACTTGGATGCTGCTTTTTGCACCCCACAAAGGATCCTGTGCTCTGTGTTGGGTGCAGTTCCAGGCTGGGGACAGTGGAGATCAGCCCAAGCACCCAGCCTGCCTCAGGCTGGGAGCAGCCAAGCCTGGTGCTGGTATTCCTGGGATTTCAGTCCCAGGAGGAGGAATGGAAATTATGTGATCACACTCCTTCCACTCTTATGAATACCTACTAGGTAATGGTTGTGAAATATCTATTTGCCCCCAAAATATATCTAGTCTTGAATATTTCTGTGTAAACTACTTTTTCACCTGGTGATTTGATTAAAAGCCTGTTTGTGTGGATTCCAAGACTTTTCTTTTTCAGCACAGGCTGCATTTTAAGCGTAGTCCAGAACACTGTACAAAGCAAAGCTGCATGAGGGAGAAAAACGCTGGTGCTGATCTCCATAATGTCAGGTCTGTTTGTGCATCTCCTGGTGAATCTCACGTCTGCCTGCAAGATCAAGTGGCAGACGTGCTGTAGAAACTGGTGACTTTTCCCTGAAAAATGGCAAATGAAATATTTTTGGCTGAACACCTCCCCCCCCCCCATCTCCCTCAGGTTTTTAGCCAGAGGGCTTTCAGATTTTCAAACCTATACAAAGGAAGCGCTAGGAAGAAAATTATTTCCTATCAAATGCAGACAGGCAGAAAATGCCAACTTTCTGAGAGGATTTTTCAATGAAAGGTTGCAATTTTCTGTCAAAGGCATCTTTATTTTCTTCCCAACTACATAAAAATGTCATGGCTTGGGTCTTCCAACACTTCCCCCCCCCCCCTCCCCCAGTGCAAATGGAGACTAATAGGATATTAAACTTTTCCTTAGTTTTAAAACCACGTTAGGGGTGGGATAAGGACCCTTGTGAGCAAAAGGCAGTGCTCTAGGTCGGAAACAAGCAGCTTTGTGTTTTTTCACACTAAGCTGGAATGTGGCCTTCTGTAAACTACGGTTTTAAATGCTTTCTCTCTTTTTACTTTATGCAGACTGTCTAGTTATTTGGATGCAGGTTTCTGTACCAATACTGTTTGGTCTTCAGACATGCTTTGTGTTCCTGATAATCTGGAGAGGGAAAATGAATGAACAAACCAGTGTTTCTTGGATGTTAAGCTTTGAAGCAGTGAGGTTAGTCAGTGAGTGCACACTAATACACAAGTATCATCTCCCGACTCACCATCTGAAGTAGGAAAACTGTGGGTGGAAGTAGATGGCACAAACTGGGGTGCCCTGTTTTGATGGATAGGCTTAAATATGACTGTAAGATCAACAGATGGCAGCAGTTTGATGGTTCAGCCACTCATTCTGAACTCACCTTCCCTAAGGTTACAGGCTCATCTGAGTGCCTAGTAATTAACTGGTTCCCAGGTATGAATGGGCTTGATTCCCTCATCACCTACACTGCTTTGATGCTGAAGGAGAATGGAGTCTAATAATTGAGGACAGCAATTTGTCACAGTCACTTAGATAAATCCAAATCTGGTTATGGTTAAAATAGCAGATGCTCTGAATTCCTCTCCAAAAGAGACACTGGACACAGGAAAAATGTTTTGTGGGACAATGAAAATGTCTTTACCCTACTTGATAACCTTTCAATGGCTCTGCCTGTGTAACACAGGTGAAAGGATGAGTACTGTTCACTGCCAAGTGATATCTTTGCACTCTGGCTCTTTCCATCACAGGTTCAGAAGAGCCAAACGGAGGAAGTACGTGAAAGGTTTTCATCTTTACATGCTGGGGCCCTTGTGGTGGCAGCAGGTTGGCATGTGGCCATGGATGTCCGGGCTCTATTTCTATCCTTGCTGCTACCATGGCTTTGCAGCACAGCCTGATCTTGGGTCAACCACTCCTTGCCTTGAGCTGTCTTAGTACACCTCCCTGAGTGAAAGGTGTTTTGCTGCAAGGGGTTGTTAGCAGTGTAGGGATCAGTGAAGAGGGCGAGGGGATGTGAGTGATAGGCTGCATTTGCAGGTAATTGAAAGCATGTCAGAAATAGAAGCAGCATTTAAATTGAAAGTCTTTGTGATTCTTCTCCACCTGGTGAGCCTGGGAGTTATGTGAGGCTGTCGCATGGTGGAGAATAAACAATTCTGATGAGAGATGCTGCCAATTTAAATTGCTTATTTGGAGACCAGAGTAGGAGGGGTGTCCATTAGCCTGTCTCGGGGATTTCCTATGCCTGCTCCTGGATTGTCATTAAAGGAGCAAAGCAGCTGAAGACATGCATTCAGAGTGCAAATGCTGGTGTATGCCATCCGAAGGACCTATTTTTTCTTTTTCCTTGGAATGCTCTTGTTATTGGCAAGTGCAATCAGACCAGCTTCTACTGCTCTGTGTGTGGAGCTGCTGGTGAGACACTAATGAGAACAACAGAAACTGCAAGATGCTTTGTTGGAGGGCTGTGGCTTGCATGAGGACCAGGAAGCTCCTTTTACTCTGTGATCACGGGGTGCATCACTTTCATGCTGCTCACAAATCAGATGCCACAGGGGCAAAAACGGAAGCCGAGCATTGTACCGCAGAGCATCAGCCTCAGAGAAGTCTTGGTACTCCCACTTCTTTGGGACTTTGGACAACTTCTAACAAGTGCATGGGAAAGAGTCCTACCAAATAGGTTCATCTGGGCAGCCCTCAAAGCCCCACTGCCTGACATTCAAAAAGCTGCCTGGGGGATTTTCATGTGCAATTCCCATTAATTAAAACTAACAAATATCAACAGGCATCCTAATCCCTTGTGTGATTTTGAGAACAAAAACATGATTCTCTGCCAGAGAGAGAGATCTACTCGATACCACTCTCTTGAGCTCAAATTTTCCCTCGGGTTTGCTTGCACGTTCCTTACAAGAGTCTGAAGATTTCTCTGGAACATCCCCCGCTCTTTTGTAGCGCTGCAGTCGCACAAAATAAATATGAAGTGAACTGATTACATTCCAGGAGCTACAAGATACCACGTGTCGAATCCAAAGTGAACTGACCTTTCCACTCCCAGGTGGACAGCTCTGACCTTTTGTGATGCTGATGAGAAGCGTGGAAGAAATCATGATTAGGGAGAAATCGTGCTTTATTAAAGTAGGCAGAGCACAAAGAGCTCATCATCTAAAGACCTGCCTCTAGGTGGTAGGACACAAGTAGAAGCAAAGACGTGCATCTATGTTGTGCTTTCATTAGAACACTAATGGGAACAGGACAGCAGAACTAAGAGGACAGCAGAGATGCGTGATGGGGAATTATGCTTTGCTGTAGAGGCTTTCTTGTGGTGACAGTTATAGCAACAGCAGACCAGGTTCCGACTGGCCCAAAGCCTCTTTATAATGCCGTTTTACAGAACTGGTATTATTTGGCAAAGGAAGGCTGGAAGTTCTGGTAGCTGCAGTAACACACTGTTGAGTTTGGTATGTTTAGCATTGCTGCAAGGTACCAAGGAGATGTTAATGAATAGGGATATCTGGGGGGGGCATTTGCTTCTGTCATGATAATTGCAAGGCACAGACACACCCCTTTGCAGGTTTGCAGGGAGGAGGGGAGCAAGAAGGGTTTTTCTTGTACAGCAAACATAGCTTCAGAAAGTGAGGAGGCTGGTGGGAGGGGAGGAAGGGTGGGGGGAAAGCGAGCAAGCACATATTATGTTCCAACTGTTTCCACGGTGACATTTCATAATCACAACTCTTGGGGGAAAACGCTTCATTGCAAAAGCTGGAGGAGGCAGGACGGCTTTGTGGATGCAGCCAGAGAGGGATAGGTCTCCCAGCACCTGTGGCTCACTATCCAGAGGACTTGGAAGCAGGGGCCAGCTAAACTCAGGAGGCTGTAGTGCAAGGAATTGAAATGCATAGCAGTCATCATCTCCTTCCTTTTATTTCAAGGATTTATAAATAAATATGATATCATCACACTAGATAGGAAGCCTAAATATCTTCTGTTTCTTGGCAGGAATGAGGAAAAGAGAGATGTATGTAGAAAAGAGCCCATAAGATGTACACAGCAAAGCACAGTCAACTAGCTGAAAGCAGCTCGTAGTTAATGAATTAGGTCACCAGGTCTTTGCATTCCACATTGTGTTTCTCTTTACTCTAAGTCCTGTAGTTGTAGCATACGAGTGAGCTGCAAGCAGATGGAAACCTGCCTTTTCATCACTAGGGCTGGTTGCACAGTGCCCAGAAAAAAAAACCCAGTGCTTTGCTAGCAGTGAGTCTCACAAATCAATCTGTGGCATATTATTCATTTTACAAAGCAGCACCATGTTCACCTGAATTGCTTCCAAATGTCTGTGGTTCCCTGTGTTGTTTTAGGCAGTGTACCACTTGCCATCATGCTGCTACAGATGGCAATAGCTCTTGGGGGCTTTCCTACGAGACGTGGGCAGGGGAGGCAAGGGCTGTGACAAGTACATGAGTCTTTCATGCCTGGGGACTTTCCTTTAGCTCCTGCAGCACAAAGCATTGCACTGTGGATTTCAGTCCCAGCCCTCCTGCAGGTTCCATGAGTTTAGGCAAATTTCTCCCTCTGTCAGTGGCTCAGATGGGATAAGTCCTCTTTCTGACTACTGACTATTAGAAGCTGGATGATCGAAGCTTTCTGTGGGCAAGATCGCATGACGCTGTGATTTCTAAAGCAATTACTGCATCTTTATATTCTTGAAAAAATCTCATTTGCTTTTATTCTATGACTGAAGTTGCGTTGCTTTGTGCTTTTTCTGTAGGACTGCATGGAGCTCTCTAATGATCTGCTCTCATCTGATTCCCACTTAATCTAATTGCAGGCAGTTACACCAAGCTACAAACTTTGTGGTGCGCCGGGTAACGTGGTGTTTGCATGCTGCTCTTTCTGTCTTGGCCTGCTCTTGGGAGTGCAAAGGAAGTCTAGCATTTTGTTTGTAATACAGCACTGGTCTGTGCTTGTAATGTACAGAAAAGAGGAAAAGTCTTGATGGGCACAGACTGTTCTCAAATATGGGACATTTTCAGAAACGCGCAGTGTAACAGGGCCTATATCATCTTTCTTATCTCTGCTTTCAGTCTGGAAAATAGGATGATTCTTTAAAAAGACATTTGTTTCAGATTCCATCCTTAGCACTCTGTCATTGCTGAGGAGTCTAAAGGATGAAGAGGAGAAATTATAGATAACCTAGAGATCCTCATCCAGCTACTAAGCTTTACAGCTCTTTGCCCAGATAGAGCAGGCTAACAGCGTTAGCTCAGCTGAAGACCTGGCTATTCACTGTCTGTAAAATGCAGTTCCCCTGCACCAACCTATTGCACATGGAAAAGCAGCTGCTGCTGAATGTGTCTCCTTCCTCTCAGTTACACATCTTCAGAGCTGGCAGCTATGTCTTACGGCACATCACAGTGACCGGCCACACTATGGAGCCATAGTGGGCTTAGATACTCTGACAGAGAAAAGCTGAGACATCCCACTGCTATGGACCCGCTGCACACATTTGTAGAAAATTACTTCGTAGAACTTAAAAAAATGGGTTTGGATCTATAGAAGAGAATCAAAGACCCACCTGATGGAGTGCCTTGAGGCCAGGCAGTACTTTGACTGCCTGGAGCTCCTCATTCCCCGTTCATCTCCTCTTTCAGCTAAGTGGTGCCAATCTTTTCATTCTCCTCTCTCCAGCTCTAATGGTTTCCTGTGTCCCATCCTGAAGCTCTTTTAGTCCTTCTCTGTGCTTTCTCCAAGAATGGATAGGTGTTGAATTTCCTATTTATTCAGAAACTTTGCAAATCTGTTATTTCTCTTGCCTGAAATCAAAAGGATTTTTCTTTCAGAGCCATTAAGTATTCAAGCAGCTTTTCATACAAAATTACATAATGGTATTTTGAATCACAATGACTTTCTTCTGATGGTATTTTGAGGGAATTCAGGTTAATTGTGCAGCATCCACATGTGCAGATAAAGAAAATCTCTCCCTGTAGACTTTTCACAGGTGTCTGTCTCCAATCACTTACCAGACCCTTGTGAAATCCAACCCATTTAATACAGGCTGTTAATGTGCGATACTCCATACTATGAGCAAGGCTAAGACAGACAGGGTGGAATTTTATGATTGCATGATTTGATCCAACACAGCAGTTCCTATTTCTCTCCAACATAAAGCATGGGTAGCAATTAAGGAATAAAAAGTGATTGAATATATGTATTGATTGCAGAAACTAGTGACAGAAACTGATAATTCTTGTGATGCTTAAGGTTTTGTCTTTTGTGCACAGACTTCCCCTTTCCCAGCTGCTAGCAGGCAGCCTGCTACGGTAGGATGTGATGTAAGGACTGGAAATTGATACTTCTTTTCTTGACTCAGTTACTCCAGCTGAAAGCTTTGATTCCTTTGACTATCAGAAAGGCCAAGATCAGCCACCCTAAAACATAGCCCACATGTTTGCTTGTCTCGTGTGTTAACAAAGCAGCCTGGGAAACGCTGAGCCAGATGGTGATGATGGGATCTTTACAAGGCCCTTTGAATTGCAGCAATTGCTGCTGCTGCTTCTGGGTTGGGTTTTTTTTCTTCCTAAATCAGCATCCTTTTATCTTCCTCATTTCACGTTTGTTTTCCGCGTGTCTTGGGTTTGATGCCAGGGATTAAAAATGAGAGTTGATTCATATATCAATATTAAACTGCATAATCACCTCGATCATTATTTGACTTCATCTGGAGCATTCACAATGTTTTGGGAACTTTGAAAGGGAACTTTGTCGTGCATACGAACATTTGAACTATTGATAACCAGAATTCCTGATTTCAGCTGCATCCTCTGTGTCTTGATTTTCACAGTAAAAAATCCTCTTACCATATATTTTCATCAACTTTTTAAATACTTATGGTTTTGATTTTCAAGAAAATAACATGACAGCACAATCTGTGTCAATAATCCAGGCAGATACTATGTTCTCAAATAACAGTAGACCAACTGTAACTTTAATGTATATTAACAGTAATTTCTGCTTCCTCTGGAGAGATTTTGAGAAACATAAGGTGCTTTAATAACTAACAGGGATCCACCCACAACTCTGATTTATGTTTATGACTCAGCAAAGAACGTGAACTTGAGACTAGGGCACAGGGTGTTCCTATAAGTAGTTCTCAATCAACCATTTACCAGGAAAAATGTACACTAACTGCTTTCCCTGGGTGAGGAAAAGAATGTTTTTGGGGCTGCAGATGGCAGTCTTCTTTCAGGGGAGTCAGTAAAGTGGTCAGCTAGTATTTGTCACAGATCTATTCATAGGGTTTACATGAGCGCTCACGTAGACATTAGCCAAGCGCAGGGCTGTTTGCATCATTGTCTATCTGAACAGTCACTAATTGAGCATGCCAAGTCCATTTGGTGGAAGAAAATCCATCATCAGCAGGTGAGCTGAATGGTGGGACAAATGATTCTGGAAAAAAAAGTTGCAGATCTGAATTCATGGCATTTTTTCTTGTATTTGACTTGGACTGAGTGCACAGGAAGGCCCCTTGCCCTTTTGGTCTGAAGGCTCCCCATCCAGCCATGCTGGGTTGCAGTGAAGCCCAGCTCATGGGCGCCCATGGCCCTTGCCTGACTGATGGCACCCCATGCTCCAAGCCAAAGTACAGCATCCGTGTGCCAGCTGCTGCTCATGAATTTCCAGCTGAGGAGTACGCAGTGTTTTCAGTGCCACTCTGATTGACTGGTTTATCTTCCAGTCCATTTACTTACTTAATTATCCCACAGTGAGCAAGAAGTAATTTCTTATAAATATGATAATAAGCCGATCAGGATGACAACAGAAGCACATTCGTGTACAGTTTGTGGAAAAAACTGGTGTTCCCCAGTTTCAGTTCACATCAGGTTTCCCCATCAGCAGTCAGTAAATTAAGGATCAGTATCTGGTGACCTTAAAACGTGAGCCCCTGAGTGTTTGGTATCAGTCAGGACCTGCTTGGAGTAATCTTCATCTTGTGTGTTTTTCCTGTCCCACATCTTCACATTCTAGCACACGCTGGAAAAGGATGAAGCTCCCATTTCCTTTAACTTTCTGAGTTGCTTCTGGGATGTCAAAGCTTTCCATCTGACAACTGCCTTGTGAATGTGTCCTGGGTTCAGCATAGCAGACATTTTTCTCCTTCTTAGTAGCTGGTGCAGTGCTGTGGTTTTGACTTTCAGGCTGGGAACAGTGCTGATAACACCGATGTTTTTAGTTGTTGCTCAGTAATGTTTACTCTGACCAAGGACTTTCTCAGTCTCTTGCTCTATGAGGGAGGAGGGGAAGCCAGGAGGAAGCAGAGACAGGACACCTGACCCAAACTAGCCAAAGGGGTATTCCATACCACAGCACGTCATGCCCAGTATGCAAACTGGGGGGCAGTTACCCGGAAGGATTAGATCACTGCTCAGGTCAGGATGGGTATCAGTCGGCAGGTGGTGAGCGGTTGTATCGTCTTCCCTTGTTATTTCCCTCATCATTATTATTATTGGTGGCAGCAGTAGTGGGTTTGTGTTATACATTGGTTACTGGACTGTTCTTATTTCAGCCTGTGGGAGTTACACTCTTGATTCTCCTCCTCATCCCTCCAGGACTGGGGGGAGGAAGGGGAGGGGAGTGAACGAGCAGCTGCGTGGTTCTGTGTTGCCGGCTGGGCTTAAACCATGACAGAATGAGACAGAGGCCATGAGAGAACTCAGGCCTGACTTATTGATGAGGGGAAATTTTTTTCTGCCTGATACCAAACATTGTTGAAGCTATTTTTGTAAAGGATATTCTACCAAAATATTATTTGGTTACTACAGCTTGTAAATGCTGGTTTTCAGTGATGTAAATAATACCTTTCAGGTTTAAAAACTGAAGCAAGTGCCTGATGTTAAAATAAACCACATGGCATGATAGCCATAAGGAACCTGAAGTCCCCCTATTTGTACTTCAGTAGGAATTTTTGGAGTGAGGGTGAGTGAAGGGCAAAGGGCTTTGCTCCAAAATCCCTGTGCAGGCTGAAACTTGCTTTAGAAACCATGATGGGAGTGTAATGATGGGAGATGGCTGCAGAGCCACTCCTGCCCCTCTGCAGCAGCTCCCTGGAGTGCCAGCAAACACCCTTGAGCTGTGTCTCCCATCCCTGCCTGAGTGATCCTGTGAGTGTGTGCGCACACAGAGCACATATACGCTTTCTTACCCATGTCTATCGGTGTCATTTTGGTGTGGGTGGCACATGTGTCTGTGCATATGTTTGCTGGGTGTAGGTGTGCTGAAGGGCTATCTGTACACAAGCTTCCCCGTGCGTCAGTGCTGTGAATGGAGGGAGCTGTCTAGCCCTTTCTTCTTTTCTATTACTTCGAAATTTTCCTCATTTTGTATTTCTGGAGTCTGAACCCTCAGTGCCCGTGCTGAGATTGTTCCTTGAAAGGGGCATTATCCAAAATAACCAAACTAAGGTGAACAAGGCAGGGAGAAAAACTTGTGTGACTCCACTTATGCCAAAGCTCTGCAAAACCCATATGAGAGTCTGTGTTTTGTGACACATTTAAATTGAATCCTATAATTACATTTTATTTTTTACCAAAAGCTTCCTATAGATGTTGTCCAGCTAGGAAATAAAAGGAATTTCAGAAATAGTAGACTTTGAAACACCTCTTTAAAGGCATTCAGGAGCATCATGTAAAGCACAGTGGGCAGTGAGGGAAATAGTTCTGTTGGGAGGTAGAACTGATGCAGAGTTCTGTTGTTTTCCTCATTTTAGAAGGCTGGAGGATTCTGCATGTGAATGAGTCCTTTGTTTTTCCAAAGCTTCTGGTACAGAAATATATCTGCTGCAACAACCGCTTATTTCCTATCCTGGAAACAAAAGCTCTGATAGTGAAGGCAGACCATTCTGCTCCTGTGGACAACTTCATGTCTTGCAAAGCAGAGCAAAGAGGAAGGTGGCAGACAGCCTCCTCAGAGACAAAAATCTCTGGTGTGCAAAACCTTGAAGCAGAAATGGGTGAGAACAGAGATTCTCGCCCAGTGCAGCAAGGTCAGCGGCAGGCGGAGCACAACAGGAACAGTAGCTTTGATGTATTCATTTTCTTACTCTCATGTCTGGCAAAGATCTTAAGTGAACCCACTACACTTTCAAAATCCCTTTACAGTACTACTTAAATTAAACTGACTTTTATTTTTTTAGACCTGCATTTACCTAATCCATTACATTCAGTTGCATGGATTGATCCCACAAGACCTTGCTGGATGTTATCTCTTAGCCATCATTTGCCTGCCTGTTCTACCTGTGTGTTGAAACCCTTTTGAGACACAGTATAGGTCTTCAAAACTCCACTTCCTCATCATTTTAGTTGCCCCTGATTAAGATGGCACTGTGCCATGTACTTACACGCTGTACTGACTGATTTTGTTTTCTGAATACTGAGGGGAGGGATAAGCTCCTTCCATTGTTTTTAGGAACCTAGATAATTCAAGAGGGCAGCTCTTTTGGAAGACTGGTGGATTGATCTGTTGTGGCCACTCTTGTGTCATCGAAGAATTTCATCTATTTCCCAAGACGTCTGGTATCTAACCAAAATTTCAGAAGCCATGCCGCTCTGATGATGATTTAAAGACTCTTCAGAGCAGCTACAGTTAATTCTGAACAGCCTTGTGCTAATAAACTCTGAATAAAATGCTGTTATCTGTAGGGAAAAAGGAAATGAATACCTTCTTAAAATAATGATCGTATTACTACTTATCTTGTTACACTGTAGTGAGGTTCTTCTTGTTAAGCCACCTGCACTTTGAGAGTTTTATCGATAAAAGCAGCATTATTAATTAATGCAACTGTGAAAGCTTTCTGTGAGCTTTTACAATATTTTATTGTTATGGCTACTATTATTGTTATCAGATAGGCTGTTTGGGAGTTTTGAAAACATGCTAGCATCTTTCTGTCGTGCTAGTTATCCTTCAGTGCCTTTCTTCAGATTACAAATGCAGCTGTTTCTATTAAATTCTGGATGGAAAGCAAAAGCCCATAAAACCTCTCAGCAGGTTATTTTAGCCTCAGATCAGTATTGTTTAAATTATACAAGGAGAGAAATAGAAATCTGATGAAGGTGCTGCATATCAACAGCAGATGTAAATTTGTTGTGCTTGAATATGACTTTGGGATGGCAGTTGACCAGGCAGTGAGACAGGGTAGGAGCATCTTCTGGCTGCCTGTAGCTGACTCAAGTGCTCAAATAATTGTTCTAATGAACCTATAGTCTCTGACAGTGGGAGTCATTGCCTTGGACAAGGGTGGGTGGGGGAAAAATTATGTTTTATTGCTTACCATAAGGAACAGACAACATCATGCTCAGTACATAAACTGGGGGAAGTTGTCTGGGAGCCATCAATCACTGCTTGGGGACAAGCTGGGTATCGGACAGCAGGTGGTGAGCGATGTATTGTGCATCAGTTGTGTTTCTTGGGGTTTATTCCCCTCCTATTATTATTATTATTATTATTATTATTATTATTATTATTATTATTATTATATTTTATTATATTTTACTTTATTTCCATTATTTAACTGTTCTTACCTCTGCCCTCAGGTTTTAGCTTTTTCTTATTCTCCTCCCCAGCAGGAGAGTGAGCAAGTGGCTGCACGGTACTTAGTTGCCAGCTGGGTTTAAACCATGGCATAAGAGGCCACAAAGCTGCAGGCATCAGTGCATCTCCTCTCTGATGCAAGGTATTAGAGTACAGTGCTGAGCCCCTTTACCTAGTATGGCATTTATGCGAGTGTTTAAGCCTTTTGTCATCCTAGAAGTCACGGTGAAATCCATAAAAGTGTCTAAGAAGTTGTTAAAGATCCCAAACTCTTATTTACAGAGACAAAATAAATGCCGCACATGAGATGATTTTCCATTGTCACGTTTGGCTGTGGTGATAGTGAATGACTGCATATGGTGCTGCTCTACCCAAGGCCTCTGTCACATCTGGCAGGAAGGGAAACAAATCTATAGTTAAATCTCTTCCAGAGGAAGATAACAGAAAGATGCTACTACCTCTGTTTTCAAGACTATTCTGTTCATAAAAGGATATAAAGAGTAACATTATCCCACATCATAAAGTTATGTCACACCTGGGCCCTGTGGCCAACAGAGAATATCTCCCTCTGTGCTACTGCAGCTTTTGGTCACATCCCATTTCAGTTATCACACTCTGCAGAGCTCTTGTCTGTCCAGCCATTGCTATGCAAGCAGGATTCCCTACCTGGAACAGCTCTGTGATGGTTTTCCAATTTAACCACATACTTTTGGAGGTGGGGAGTAGGGACCAGCACAAGGCACCCTACACCAAACCAGGACATGGAGCATGAGTCCTATTTCAAACTCTGCCCCGAACATCCTTTTTTCTGTTTCTTCTCTGCTATTTGCCCCTTGTGTGTATGAAGGCTGCAAACAGTAAGGGCAGAATCTCTGTGTTTGGACGTGGGTACCCAGATTCTGGCACAAGAGGCCCCAGGTTTTGTTTGGAACTTTATCTGTTTCAGAGGGAACGGGTGAATTTTCTCTACGTCTCTGCGATCACAGCAGTTCTTCCTCAAACATTTCTAAATCCCAAGTTCTGCCTGGGAGATGTTTTTTATTGTTGTTACACTTACTGATTTTTCCCTCCTTTTGTTTTTGAGCAAAGGTGCTTATGATCAAATAAGCTTCAATCTCTAGAACTGCCACAAAACAGCTCTTATAATGATCCAGACTAAAACACCCTCCTGATTTCAGAAGCCTGTCCTATCTGATGGTGCTGGTGAGCACAGATTCCTCCACATCAAGCACAGGGGTGAAAAGCCTCATGAGTTAATGGTGGGTAGGGAAAAACTAATGAGAAAGGTGATGGTCCCTTTTTTATCCTTCAGGATCTTGTCTGTTCCTCTGAAATCCTTCTTTCCAAGCATGTTTGCAGCACACTACATGCCTTTCTACAAGTGTATGTAGTGACAGGACAAGGGGCAAATGACTTCAAAGTAAAAGAGTGTAGATATAGATTAGATGCTTAGGAAGCAATTTGGAAGTAATTATTTACTATGAGGGTGGTGAGGCACTGGCAGAGGTTGCCCAGAGAAGCTGTGGCTGCCTCATCCCTGGGAGTATTTAAAGCAAGGTTGAGAGGGGTTTTGAGCAACCTGGTCTAGTGGAAGGTGTCCCTGACTGTGGCAGGAGTGCTGGAACTAGATCTTTAAGGTCCCTTCCAGCCTAAACCATTTTATGACGGTTCTATGACCTTCTTTGTTACCCTAATGAGCCAAGCTGTAGAGTCCGATCTCTTCGACTCCTGGACCCAGGAGTGAGAGCCCAGGTTGGGAAACGATGGATCCGAGGCTGGGGAGTTTAAGCCCTTTCTCTAGAGGAGTTTGCCACCTACTGATACGCAGGTTCCTCCTAGCTCGTGCCAAGAGAAGTTGAGGGGGAAAGCCGGGAATTGAGGGGTAGGTGGGAATTGCCCTTAGAGCCCGGGGGGAATAGCCGGGGTGAGGAGGGAGGGGGGATGCGGTACCCAGCTGTAGCTCCCACTGGGAGTAGGGGAATGAGCTGGGTGGAAGCGCCTGGCGTGTGCGTGCGCGTGTGTTGTGTGTGGCGGGGGAGGGCTGTGGATGAGGAGCGGGCTCTCTTTCTTCCTCCCGGGGCTCAGTTGATCCTGCTGCCAGGCGGTGTCAAGCAGCAGCCTCAGCGCTGGATTCCGGGCGGGGGAGAAGCGCAGCCCTGAAGGCGCCGCGGAGGGGAGGCGGGAGAAGCGGCTAAAGAGAGCGGAGCGGGGGGAAAATCAAATCTATGCTTGGAACTGGGCTTCTTTTTCGCCAATGCAAAAGGGAATATGCAGCACATTTTTGCCTTCTTCTGCACCAGTTTCCTAGGGGCGGTGTTAGGGGCCAATTTCCCCAACAATATCCAGATAGGTGAGTGCAGGGCGCGGGGGAGAGATGTTCCCCGGCCAGTGGAGAGAGGGCGGTTGGGGGGGGGGGGGGATATCTGACCCTTTCCTTTGCTTGTAAAGGCAAGATTGTGTCTCTGTGTGTGTATGTCTGTGTGAGAGCGCGAGGGGTGAACAAGCAGGGCTGGATTTGTGCGTCGATATCAGCTTTGCAAGAGCAGAGATGTATTAATTTGCCTTTGGGGGATGGGAAGATTAGGAATAAATGCCTGCATACACACCAATACCGACGGAGAAAAGTGCCTCTGAAATGGAGGAAGCCCGAGAAAATTAGCTGTTTCTTGCTCTGAGAAATGCCTGTGCTGCCATTGTGCGTTGCTGCATTTGCAAAATCAGCGGTTGCATTATACATTTTGGCGAGGATGCTCTCATCTGTAGGTAACTGGGACGAGAGGTAACAAACAGGCTTTCTCTGTTGTTGTTGCTAAAGAATAAGGGCAGAGCTATTGGAGGAAGATTTTTGCATTGAAGTCTCTTGTATTTCATGCTACTTGCTTGCCCTGCTCACCAGCAGTGCCTGTTTGATTCCTTTCTCCCTTGCTGTAACTTCTCAGTGCTCTCCTCCCTCCTCAGGTTTATTATTACTCTCCCATTGATCTTTATTGATGGTGGTTTGCAACCTAGCCCCAAATTCTCTTCCCTCGCATGCCGGTTTTCTTTCCCGCCTGTCTTCTTTTTACAATGCCAATCAACTACTAATCCACCAAGTTCAAGCAACTCCTGCCCGAGACTAGCTGCACAATCGGTGCTTTTATTGCTGTTGATGCTGCATCCTTGCCTCCTTCCCTTCCTGCCTCCCCTTTACTCCAAATTTGTGCAACGTCCCGGATTTTTTTCCCTTTCAACAAATGTGGTTTTTAATAGCTTAACTCGGCTACGTGCATCTTTCTCCTCTGACACCCATGATTAGGCTGGGAAGGGGGAGGAATGGGGGAGGCGAGAGTGTATTCATGCACAAATAGCCCTTTCCACACAAGGAGATGCCCTCTGAACTAAAGGCGTGCAAAGTGCCGTTGATAGCAGGTCCTTGCACATTTGTTTCTATCCCAGGCCCTGGAGAGTGGGCTTTAACGCTTTCTGCTGCTTTATTTTAATTCTACCTTGTTGCTAAGTGCTTTGTTTCCCTACTTGTAAAATGCCAATAATAGTGCTCCATTTAAATTCATATAGATTACAAGGCAGCCTGAATTTAATAGCATCTTTCTGGGGGCTGTGAAGGGATCTGCCGCAAATCAAGTTCTTTCTTGGGGAGCAGTGGGAAACTTTTCCTAGGGCTGGGTTATCGCAGCAACTTGTTCCAGGTCCATGGGGGGACAAAGGGTCTGAGCCTGCCTCCTGCCCGGTCCCAGTTCATATCCTATAATGCATCCTGTGATTCTGGGCTTGCCTGTACTTCTGCTCAGATCAATCCCTTTGACAGTCAAGCTTTTGATTTCCTGTCCTCTTTGAGTTTGACCACTGTCTCCTGTTAAATGCAGGGGTTTCCCATGCAGCACACTTGCAGTAGCGGCAGTTGTATGGCCATGGGTCCCACGTTGAGCTGTCAGCATGTCCCCATCCACCAAGTGCTGTGCCTGTTAGGCCAGGCTCTGCCAGTCTGCCCCATACCCCTGAGTCCCATAGTGTGGGGAAACCCTTGCACCCTTCTGGAGCAAACCCCTCCTTTTAGTCAGTAGGGTTTAAACTGAGCCTAATTAGAAGTGTGGGGAGGAGGAAGAAAGACTCATTCCTCCTTTAGAAAGGTAACATTGACAGCGCTTCTATTTCTATTCCTTTAAAGTTATGGGGGTGAAGAGGTTGAGCCAGACCCTGCAGTTCATCCCGACCTTGCAGGCTGCCAGGCCGAGGGATCCTAAATGTGATCAGGCATTGCATAATGTTGGTGGAAAGGTTTTCTGCTCCCAGCCTCTCCACAGCAAGAACAAACCCTTGGGTCTTGTGTGCTGGAGGATTTCAGGTATAGAGTCAGTTGCTGGGCTGGGGAGCTGTAGCCTCTGCTCACAGGGTTGTTTTGGTGTGAAGAGGTTGCTGATATGGGTGTGTTTAAGACATTTCTTCTTGTTCTGTTTGTCTTCCAGGGGGGTTATTTCCTAATCAGCAGTCCCAGGAACATGCGGCTTTTAGGTTTGCGTTGTCTCAGCTCACGGAACCCCCTAAACTCCTTCCCCAGATTGACATTGTGAACATCAGTGACAGCTTTGAAATGACATACACCTGTAAGTACTGGCATTTGCTGTGCTTCCTCTTAGTTTGGCTTCTTTACTTCTGACTTTATTTTTGTGTCTGAAATATGGAACATCTTGCTCAAGACTTGCAACTCGCCTTTAAGGTCCATGCAATAAAACCCTAAACACAAGGGCAAAGTATTCCTGAATCACTTTGTTGTGTGCTAAGACACAGCGGTGAGGTAGCGCTACCATTATTCAGCAGCTCTTGCATTTTCTCTTTCATTGCTTCCAAAGTGGTATAAACCCCCTAACAGTTAGTTTCTTCTTGTTTTTCTAACCTTTGCCCAGCTCATTATGTTGAGGTTTCATTTCCATATTTCCTATAGCTGTAATATACAACAAAGACAGGATTTTCCACCCACAGGGTGTGCAGAAGTCTCTGTTTTGTGTGAACTTCTTCCTCAGCCCCAGTTTAGCCATCTGTCCTTGTAACTTAAGAAAGACCTAGCAGAAAACAGCAGCTTGGTGCAAGTGGAGTCCGGATCCACAGTGAGGGGCATGCCTAATAAATTAGAAAAATCATTTGCTCTGAAAACAAGTATTAGAGACTGAATTTGCACCACGGAGTCGATTCTTGCTTGCTTGCTTGCTAAAGCACAGCACATTAGCTGTGCTGTTCAGGTTATACAATATAGCCAGGAGAAGTAAAAACTGCCAAGATTAATAGCAATAAATAAGACCAGGAGGGAACCAGAGGAGAACAGAACCTGTACCACAGCCCTGCGGTTGCATTAGGGACTGGTGCAGTGTTTGCTTCCCTTGGCATGAATGGTTTGGTGCTATGCGTGAGGGGCTCGCCTCGTCAGGATGCGATGCACAGAGAATTTCTCGGTTTGACCTGGTGTCAGACACTGGTTTCACTCTCTGAGTCTGAGTGTGTGTATGAGGGCGTCCAGGAGAGACTGGAGGAACCCTTCTCATCGTAAAGCCTGTTGGATTTGTTGTTGGCTCACTTCTGTTGTATCCTTTTGATTCATCAAAACATCCTCTCTGCAGTTTAGTCATGTGGAGTGTGGGGTAGAGGTGGACACAAACTGTTCTCTCCACTAAGAAATACGCAGAAGGGAAAAATGCTTTCCTGCAAACAGAAGCAGGGATGTACAGGAGGAGAATTAATAAGGCTCTTCAGAGGAAAAAAAAGAAAGAAGTTGTGATTTCTTTTCTGTTGTAGGGTTTGCAGATACAAGATTGCAGGAATTTCCTGGACAGTGTGACATAGAAGAGAGAAATAAGTTTGGGCACTCTTTCATCGGAGTGTCTAATGACACATCTAAAGATTTTCTATTTTCCTTAATATCCCTCTCATTTGCCAGCTACAAGGTTTTCATCAAGGTAGAGCAACTATTTCAGCTCGATCCAATGGCACTTCCTTGGCAGAAAAACTAGACAAATAGAACTAAGAAGGCAGACCTTGTATCTATCAAGGGAAAGCATCACCCTCCTGGGGTAGAGTTGCTGACTGTGACTGAGGATGAACTATTTCAGTGCTGATAGCAGGAAGAAAGCAGAAACTGCAAGAATATCACTAGAATAAATTCTCCATCTGTGCATAGTTTTATCTCCTTCTCCACGCCTGCCACTAATGCCTTTGTTTACAGTGCTAACATTGATAGCAAGACCATGATACTAGTTATGCTTCAGAAATCTGTCATTAGTACCATGGGGGCAACAGTGGTCCCACAAAAGCTGAATGGAAGCAAGACAGCCTCCCAAAGGATGTTATATTTGAGCTCTATGTAGGGCACATTGTCCTAGATCAGACCAGCAGAGCACTCTGCACAGCCCAACTTCGCTTGTCCTCATTTTTTTCTTATAATTAAAAACTTCCTAAGTCCTGCCAGACTATGGAAGGCAGCATTTGTTTTGTAAGCACTAAAGGAGGTGTTCCATGTACCTTAGAGGGGATAAAAACCCAGGAGACCTGGTTTTCGTACTATAGGCTGGAATGAAACTTTTGTCAGGAATTATCTCCTTCCTCATCTTCCAGCAAATTCCAGTTGCCAAGACTAGATATCAGCAGAAAGATCTGTTTATTTACAGAGAATAAAACCCCTGCCCATGCAGTGGTCCTTATCTTCTGAGAAAAGACTGGCCATGCTACCAGTTAAAAGTACCAGGTTTTGTTCCCATGGAGATGGAGAACACAGCATTTCCTTGTCATTGGCATTACCTGTTTCTCTGATGGTTAGGGTCTCTAAAAGAACATGTGAGGAAGACTAATGCATCCCAGCCCCATAGCTAGCATCCATCCTCGTGTGCTAAATGTCACCCTTATGGCAGTGCCTGAAACAGCATCATTAGAAATCCAGGAAGTGTATTAAAAATCAGTGATGATGATGGCAGAAGCGAAAAAGCTTGTTGGGCAGCTTGCGAGGCGATGATGAAGTGGCAGGATGAACTGCAGCAAAATGACAGTACCCTGCCTAAGGAGATCATATGCAAAACATTCCTCAGCATCAACTGTGACACTGTCTACCTCTGCCTGACACATATCTGCTTGCCAGTTAGGATGAGCAAGCTCTGGTATGACAGTGGGTGAATTTGCAGTATGAGATGCCCCTATTTGTGCACCAGTGACAGTGATAGGGAGCCATTAATGATGTGCTAGTGATGATTGTCAATTGGTAACAATAATACCCATGAAAGTGATAAATCTATAAACTAGCAGGAGGCTGCTGTTGTCTGTGGGCTGTTGCTGTGGCAGCCCGGCAGTAACTTTTACATTTCAGTTGCTTCCAGTTGCATACCTTCTACTGTTATATAGTGATTATGAATACTTCTATGTTGAACAGCATTGATCTATGGGTCCTGTACCCCCTGTGCATAACATGTCGGTAAATAGTGAATTTTAAGGAAACCATAATCATACACAAAGAAAAAATAGTAGCTACAGCGCATGGTTACCTCATATTTCATGTGTGTGGTCGATGCTAATGTTGTTGCTTTGCTGAAACATGAGCACATTTCCACACCTGAAATATCTTCCTGAATTCGTACCATTGCAGGGAATAGATGGCAATGAACAGGCTCTGTGTTCACAGCTGGGTGCGTGAGGTGGCTGACTCAGATGAGGATACACACACCCACTGCTTTGAGCGTTCCTAACTAAAGTTTGGGAGACCTAATACTTTTGTGCCATTCCTTTGAAGGCCAAGGCAATTGTTCAGGGGGAAGGTGAATTCAGAGTCCTTCAGCCTAAGTGTATAGCAGTGCCAGCTGACTGCAAAGGGTAGAATGACAGCGCGGTGTAGCTGAAAGGTTTGCTTGGTGACGTAGCAGAGCAAAACCCTTCTGATCAGCTTTAAAGACATGTTCACAGGTTTTGCCTTCAGCCATGATTGGAAAAGAGCTTTAGTCTCCAAATAGTCACTATCAAAATCTGCCTTGCTGGGTTTTGCTGTGACTTACTGCGTGCAGAGCAGACTTGACGCTCCAGAGTTGTTGCTGCAGGTCAGAGTTAAGGCATGCCTCTGTGCCTGATGCAAGGTCACAGGAGGTCTGAAGGTTAGGGGAGAAAGCTGCAAATGCCTCTCCCTGGGAAGTTCACATTGGGCACAAGCACCGTGTCCTATTGGCAGCAAAGGAGTGAGATACTGCTTACTTGAGAAAACCATTGCTGAGAATAGTTTCTCTCTTATTCTTTATCTCAGTCTTCATTCATGCACATGTAACACACATCCCCATCCTGTGCATAGCCCAGCTCCTTGGGGAATACGAGTTGTTTCAGCCACAGCTCCATAGCTTTATTTAATTCGTGGTGCAGAGATTCCTGCTTTTGGCCTCTGATGGAGTCCCCAGGTGAGCCCCAGCAGCGTCAGGCAGATGGTGATGGCTCTTGTTGCCCAGGGAAGACGATGGCTCAGCATCAGCCTTCTCTGTCAGTGACCTGGGGGACATGCCTTTTTGAGCAAGAGGTGAATCACCAGCTTGATAAATCTGTCCCTGCAAAACTCAGGCCACTTTGCAGGGATGACCAGTAGCCAAAAATAACCCTCTGTTCAGAACTGCGCCCTGTGGCTTTACTGATCCAGCCACCAGCTTTTGTGTGCTTAGGTGCTGGACTACTGAGAAGGGACCTTCAGGAGCTGCATACCTGAAACACAGAGGTCTGTGCAGGACAGCAGCAGGATTTTGCAGCTGCAAGAAAACTTGTAAAGAGGCTGAAAACCAATGAATTATTTATCCTTCTCCTCCCATGTATGCACAGCTACAGTTACTGTGGGGTCCTGAGAATGAGTACAGGCTGTGGGTGCTGCTAGAATATCAACAGTTGAATCTGTTCTGCATATTAGAAAATGAACACGTAGTTTGGAATCTGTTCATATTTTATGAAGTCCTCACAGCACCAATTAGAGAGGGATTTGTAGCAATCACTCATTCTGTGCTTATGTTCTTATCAATAGCAGCGAGCTTAGATCGAGATCAGCTATGAAATTAATTATTTCTTTTTCTTCTTTTTCTTGGATACTTATGTATATACATAGAGTATTTCTGGAGATTGCTTTTTATCCCATAAATTACCTCTCAGAGACAGGAAGGAATAGGCAAACATCTGAACGTTCTCAAATGAGGATCTAAATTTGGCTTAATTAAACCATTATTGCATGTTGAATTTAAAGGAAGCTTCTTTGTTGACAAACATGCAATGGTCGCCATTTCTTAGAAAGGTGTTGCAGCAATTATTCCAGCAGCAATCAATTAAAATGCAATTTTTATAATTAAACTTCCACAGTCTAAATAAGCCCTGTAATAGTGTGTAATTGTTGTGGTGTTGGTAGACTTTATTTTAGCAGTGTCAAAAATCTTGTGTGAGTGCTTTGGGATTTTTTTTATCCCTGCAGAGCTCAGGATGACTATTTAATGTCAGTTAAGCCAGCAGAAACATGGATTTAATGATCAGATGCAGCCTGGTTAATATAACATAGGTATTACAAGGAAATACATCTCCTTAGATTTTTGTACTAGGAAAAGATGTGTTGCAGGCAGATGAATCACAGAGCATCAATTCACGTTAGATCAAATTGAGGTTAAGGATGCTCAATTTCTGGCAGAGGTGGGCTGTAGCTTTCTAGTAAGTACGTGTTTGTTTAGTGAGATCCCACAGAGTCTGGTCCAGCCCTAAGGAGGGTGCTGAAGGGTGAAATCCTGCCAAGCAGGATGGAGCAGATCCTGGGAGTGACACCCGCCTCCTGAGTCCAAGGTC
>JBCJKH010021343.1:0-12304 GCA_039877255.1 Loriculus beryllinus | reverse complement strand
GCTTGCTCCAAGCCCCTGTGTCCAGCCTGGCCTTGAACACTGCCAGGGATGGGGCAGCCACAGCTTCTCTGGGCACCATAGTGTTTCTTGAGTTTCCTGCCCCCCGGTTTCCACACCTATTAGAGTCCCTTTGATAGTAATCCTGGTGCTATTTATTTTTACATACACTATTATGAACCGCCCAATACAGAATATAAGACTTAAGTGCAGGCACGTCTGTAAAGCCTTTGGAGATCATTCCATGGATGGCGATCCAGGAGTGCTGAGTATTGCTGTAAATTTGAATTTTCTGCTGTATGTTTTCTAAATGCCTATATAAATAGCACAGGAAATAATAAAATGAATAAAACACACGACTTCATTCTAGTTCCATTTGGCAAGACAGGCTGTGAAATGAAGAGTTCTGTTCTCCAGGTGGTGATCTCCATGCATAGCATAGTGTTTGTCCTGAATTTCATTGCTTTCAAAAAAAGTCCTGAAAAGTCTTGATTTAGTTGACGTTTAATGTGGTTTTTATATAACTTCTGTGATATAATCAGTTACCGAGGGAATCGATGAGGAAACTTAAAGAGCAGTAAAAGCTTCAGCTATTGCTCTCTCTTCCCAGCGATTGGCTTGCTGGATACACAAACCCCACAAATCCCAGGCCACATCTACCTGCGCCTGCCTTGCCATGGCACATTCCTGGCTCCCGCTAGAGCTGGAGACACAGGCGGTGAGCTGGGGCGGTGGGACAGCACGGGGGGCTGTAAATCACCACCTTCCTGTAGAGCTGGGAACAGCAATGCACAACCCATAGGCAGGTATATTAATGTCTCCAGCTATCCATAAATGAAAAATCATGTACAGCAACATTCTCTTCATTGTTATTCCAGCAGAGGCCTTTCTCCTTATTTTTTTTTTTCCTTTTTTATTATTAGAGCTTCTGTTTTATTTTTTTTGAAAACAGCGTATCTGCTCAAAATTTTCTGTCTGCTTTGGCACATGAATGCCCATAATTAAATCATTGTCTCTTTTACACAGAAGCACAGACTGGTTTGGGTTGGAAGGGACCTTTAAGCTCATCCAGTTCCAACCCCCTGCCACAGGCAGTGACACCTTGCACTAGAGCAGCTTGCTCCAAGCCTCGTCCAGTCTGGGCTTCAGCACTACATAGATTGGGTGGCTCTGTATTTATAAAAGGATCGATCAGACTGTTAATGGACATAGAGAGGAAAACCACAGGGCCAGGGATCTTGCCAAATTTGGGCAACTGCCTGCAATCCCACTTAAAACACTGGTGCAGGTTGCCCAGGGAGTGGTGGATGATCCGTCCCAGGAGACATTCAAGGCCAGGCTGGAGATGGTTCTAAGTAACCTGATCTAGTGAAAGATGTCCCTGCTCATTGCAGGGGGTTGGAACTGGATGAGCTTCGAAGGTCCCTTCCAATCCAAACCATTCTAGGATTCTATGATTCTATTCTATGAATCCCAAGAAACCGCAGCCACATTGAAACCTAATATGAAGAATGTTGGCAACGTTTTAAATTAAGTGTTTTTAATATGCTTAACCATGCATTTAATTTAAGCTTAATGAGAGAGTTATTGTATGCTGACTAAATACCATGAGGTTATTAAAAGCATATTTACAGAGATTAACAATGATGTAATAGATACATGTTTATGCCATCATTGGTAAACCGCTAATACCACGTTTCAAATTAATTGGCGTGTACTCAGAATACAGTACGGCTCTGGAGATATTTATTATATTTGGTTTATGTTGATGAAACACCAAGTGGTTTAATGAGGGTTAATTGATCTAAGTAACTATTAAAATATACATTTCCTATTCAGTGCTTATCAGGGTTTAAATCAACATAACTTTCAAGCAACTGGAATGTCATGTGTGCTTAACAGGCATGGGGTAATTCATGTGCTTTAGAGGTTAGTGGTGGCTTCAGTGATCTGTCGAGTGGAAAACAGTTAAATTTTCCAGGAAATACCAGAATGATAAATTAAATAATGAAACCCATAAATCATAGAAATACCAGCAGTAGGTAGGGCATAAGAAGCAAAAGTCCAAAAGGTTTCTGCCATGCAGCAGGTCTTCAGAGTTCCTCTCTGGCTTTTGGTACCACCTCAAATCTGGTCAACCAATTGAGTTACTGTGGGTCTAGTTATACTAACTGGTTATGTCCTCGTGCTAAGATTCATACCCACTACTCCTGATTGCATTGCAATAAATGAAAGTTTGCTGTGGTCATGACTGGACCCCAAATAAGCAATGAGGAGCCAGTTGGTGAGGTATCTGTTTTGGTAAGTCTCTGTAAGTATCTGTTTTGGTAAGTCGCAATGATGTGCAAGGTGTTTACCACAGACACTTAATTTTACCTGCTGCTGAAACGTGTATGTGTCTAATGGAAAATCTACGAGCATTTTTGGAGTGGTTAAAACACACTTTCCACTGGTTTTAATTTAATTTTACTTTTTCATGAAGAATCTTATTGAAAGGGCACAGTGTGAAAGCAATGAAGACCAAATTGCTGTACATGAAGTTTCATTTCTGGAGAACCAAAGAGATTAATTCACTTGGCTGTGACTTGTTCATTACTACCCCAAGCTAACCAAAAAGAATGAAGTATTGCAGAGAGCAGCTCCTCTCTTCTGTAGGTCACAACAGTGTCCTGATCACACCAGTGCAGGGCTATGGAAGAGAAAAATACTCTGGTTAACACTCTGAGAATGCCCCACAAAGTAAATTATTCTGATGCTGCAGTTCCGTTTACTGATTCTGAAATGATTGGTTTTCTGGTGCTTATTTTATTTTACTATATTTTATCTGAACAAGGGCTTGTTTTCCAAAGTGTTTCCAAGACTCGGATTAGAATGTGGCACCTCATTGACCAGGAGGCTTTCGCCAAGGATTGCTGAATCATAGAATCCCAGACTGGTTTGGGTTGGAAGGGACCTTAAAGCTCCTCCATTTCCAACCCCTGCCATGGGCAGGGACACCTTCTGCTAGAGCAGGTTGCTCAAATCTGGTTGTTTATGTGGCTTTCTGATCTGTACTGTCAGGGAAGGATGTGCAAGAGCACATGTGTGTAGTGGTGGGAAGAATCAAAGAAAACAGAAGAAGGACCCTCTGTTGAGGTGCTTCACTTGGTTCAAATGAGGTAAGTTAATTTGGTTTTTTAGGCTCCAGAAGCCTAAATAACAGCTTTTTGGTATTAGGTAACAAATGGTAACAACTTTAATTTTTCATGATCTGCCTCCAGGTGCAGGGTCTGGAGCTTTGCCTGCACCCCACAGTTTTCACCCTGGCAGCCCCAAAAAGGAGAGGTACTGTACAGGTTGTGGTCAGTTAGACATAGGTATATAGACATAGCAAAAGTTTCCGTCACTAGCCTTGGTCCATGGGGAAGAAAATGATGGCATGGGACAGATACATAGGTGTGGAGGTTTCTTGAGTTACCTGCTGCTGGAACCATTGCCCTATAGGAACTGGCGTTTGGTGGTTTCTGTCCATTGTCATCATTTTCTTCCCTTTCATAGGGTTTCAGCACCAGCTTATTCTTTTCTAAACATTAAATATTGACCAATGAGTAAAATCAAGGTCCTACATGCGTCTTCATTGAGTCTTGGATCCAAAGAGTGTTGTGCATCATTATATGTAACTCAAGCCAGCAGTAAAATTTAGGTCCAGATCAAGCTTTGGGCTTTGTAAATGTTAACATTTCAAGGTTTGGTCTGGAGTTTTGATTCAAGTGCATCTCTAAGCAGGATAAAAGTTATTATGATGATGAGGGGGTTGTATTATTCTCTTGTATTGTCCATGAGGGGTAAATAGGCTTGTAAAAGATCAAAGGTGATATCCTGACACAGGGAAATGAATACAAACATAATACTGGGCCTTTATGTGCCACTTAGCTTGTCTGTAACAGTTTACAGCAGAACTTCACAGCATCCATTTATATTGCTTAAATTTGTTAATGATCCTGAATTCGTTGTTGAACCTTTTTTAGAGGGAAAAATGTTAACTCTTAATAAGTGACATGGCATTTTATTCTGAATCAAAAGCCTTTTCTTTGAAAATGACTTAATTAACATTTCCAGGTTCATAACATTTTCATTTATTCCTCTTTTTTGTTTTTAAATGGTTTTTTAAGTTTTCCAGTGATAGTGATAGAGGTTTCCTAATGTATTAAAAAAACACAGAGTGTGCCCAGTGGGACTTGCAATCTGATTAGCTTTCAGTTTGAAGCTGAAGAAGGAGATTAAGCAGAGAAGGACTGCTGTGCTATTAAAAAGAAAACCTGATTTCTTTTAGCCTTTAGCCAATAAAATAAGTACAGCTGTCAGCAGAATGGCTAAATACATTCCATTGCAAGATTATCAGGTAAATATATGAAAACTGGGCAACTTTTTGAACATGGGCTAAGCTAAATTCTGCTCTTTGGGATGACTTTGAAAGCTGGAATCATGCTACTGTAAACCACAGATTTTGATATTTTCTTTGAAGAACCTCTGTGCTGGTTTTCAGCCTGCTCTCAGCACAATAGGGTCTGGTCCTTGACTAAAGCTCTAAATTGTTGCCACAATATATAACAAAAATGAAACTCTAATCCCACCAAAGTCACATGAAGCAGCTCCAAATTTATATGTGGAATTTAGTGCAATGTGACTTCGCTCTCGTGATATACCTTCGTGTGCCCTAAAAACTTCACAAAATCTTTCCTAATAGCGGTAATACTGCTGCTCTCCACTTTGTCCCTTTTGCTGTTCTGATGTGTCTCTAAACATTACGAGTGGTAAAAGTTACAATGTCCCATATAAAAGGTGACGGGTATCCAGTTCATATTTCCAGTCCTAGATCTTCCAGTGTTTTGGATACATTTCAGCAAAGGATCCAAAACACAACTTCTATAGTGTTTTCCATGAAGGCAGAATGTAGTTTTAGGGGAAGAGAATAGATGGGTCTTCTGAATTAGATACAGAAGTCTTACCAGCGCATTGGCCTCTCACATTTGTTGAGTAGTAGACCATTGTATACACACATTCCGAAGCCGTTGCATCCCTCCCCGAAATCCATTCTCATCTAGAACATAGCAGCTATTTAACATGGCCTATTTTTATGAGGAATTGTTCAAGCAAAATGTCATGGAAAAACAATTTTCCTCTTGAAAAACAACTGCTTAGCTCAGACAGCACCATGTCAGCAATTAAATCAGTGTAACAAAATGGTGTATCCCCTTAGAAACAAGGTGGTGTATGGAATTCCTAAAGGAGGAAAGCTTAGTGGTAACTAAAGATGTGGTAGGGGCTGAGAGTTTCCAAATGCACTTTTAAAAACCAAAATAATATGTTTAAAACATCAAAAGGGTAATGCAGACTGGGGAAGAAAATAAATATATACAAGTATCTACATATAAGTATTTTTCTCATACAGAGCCATTCATCAATGCACATACACACACATCTCCTGAGATGCAAATAACTGTGTAAGATGTTCAATATATCTTTTCTATACCTATTGTAGCATTCCTCTGACATGTTACATTTACCTTTAAGCCCCAGCTCTGCACACCTCTGTGCATGCACTTGATCTTGATACATCTTTTCTGTTCATGTCTGCATAGTTAAGCAGTGCTGAAAAACTGGGCTTCAGTCCTGAAGGAGTGGGACCACGCAGAGGTGAAAAGCAAAGTGACAGGGAGCAGATGTTTAAGTTCATCAGTATTAACAAAGCTCCTAAAGTCTAAATATAAGTGTGTGCTTAAAACCCATTGAGTTCAATCAGATTAAGGCTCAGAGCTGAAGTTAAGCATATGTTTTGGTGAACAGGGATGGACTGTAGTTGGATGCCACAGCACAAAAATTTAGCATATGCATAGTCTTAACAGGCTCATAGCCTTTGATTATAAAGTCTTCTGTCAGGATGTCTATTTGTTTTCCTGTGAAGCATCTTTCTTTCATACAAAAACATTTACAACTTGGAAATACAAAGAAAATAACATTAGTCTCATTTTATAATCAAGTGATTACGAGTGAGGGAAGACCGGCTCTGCTCATTCTGTATTCTCCTTTTCCACTGCTTTTTTATCTCCACCAAGGAGTTCAAGGGTTAAGCCATCCCAACATGCCTCACTCTCAATTTATAAACCAGGAAATCTTCCATAAATCAAAAGTTACAAACAGACTTTGTAATGTCATAACTCTTGTGACGGCTTTCCTTTTGATTGATTCCTATACATACATTCTGTCTGATTACCATAATGTGTTCTTGTGGGACAATTCAAGCAGGGTAGAAGAAAGGCGCAAGGAAAGAAGTAAATAACAAATGGTCCTGACTCCTCCTCATCGAGAGTGATTTCAGTCCAATGTTCCATCATATCAACTGGGAAAGAGAGTCTTAGGGTTTAGGCAATCAATTACAGATATGTGTAGAGGCAGACACAATCATTTCACTGATTGTCACCAGTCTAGAGCAGTGACACAGGGAAGTGATCCATCAGTCTATTCCCACTGACAATCAGAGAAAGATGGCAGACACTTGTAGACTAACAGGCACCTGGATTGGCTGGCTTTGAGGACTGAAAAATAGCTGGATTTCAAACATATCTAAACCTTTAAATACCTCTGCTCGAAGATTTCATACAGTCCTAGGAAACATTTAGAGCTATTACAGGAGTCTCTCCTATCACGGTGGGAGGAGAGTAAACCTGCTTTCAAGTGCATTAGAATAGATGGAGTGAAGTAATCATGTTTAAGCCAGGAAAATCAAGGTCCTTTCTGATTTGCCAGCTTTTATTTTCTTCTCCTTTAATGCTGTGTTTTTAATAGGCAATCTGATTTTTATGCATGAGAGGTGAAGAACTGAAAATTAGCTCATTCTGATTGGAAATTTAGCATCAGATTTAGAAAGCATTTGTTCTATTGCTTAGTGCTGCTTTTCCCTCAATATACAGGGGTTTATTTTTATTAAAAGCCACCCCAGATCATCTTCAGCAGGGTGAAAAGCTCAGAGTGTGGTCGGTGCACCAGCCTGAGAAATCCCCTCTTCTGCTAACCTTTATATACATTATCAGATCTCCACAGAAAAACAACCTATGTGCTCACTGGGTTTTTAGTAGCCAGCCGATTCCAGACTTTATGTATTTAGTGGTTTCTTCTCATATCAAAGTTCTTTTAAAATCTGGAGCCAGCAAAAGAGGAGAAACCGCACACCAACTGGTTGAAATAGAAACAGCAGGGCAGCGTCCCATGAGCTGTGGAGGGCTGGCTGCAAGCTCAGGATGTTTGGAGAAGCAGCAGCTCATGGACCTGCTGCTGCCAATATCCAAGTGTTAGATGAGTGATGTTTTGGTGTTGTGAACTTCCCAGGCACGTCTCTCACCACTCTTCCCCTCACAGCTCTTCACAACTGAGAATCTAAACCTCAGAGAAACCATGTTCTCCCTTCCAGTGCTTACACTTAGCAGTACCTATGGGGTCTGCAGTGCACGGCAGTGCACTCCTACACCCCTTCTGCAGAGGGGCAGCCTCATCTTTACCCTGATTTGTTATCCTCAGCTTCCAAAATCTCCATTAGTGTTGGTTTTCAAGGATGAACTTTGAAGTAAGGGATGCTGTGCTTAGACTGGGCAAAGGCGGATCTGCCCTGAAGGCACAGGTAAATTAACTGAGAGAAAATCCTGCTTCATGGCCCAGCGGGTCCTGGGGAGGTGGAGAAAAGAGGAGCTCTGCCAAAGCTTGGAGCTAGGTGCTGCTGGGTGAGAGTGAAGCCTGCCCCTGGAGCAGATACAGTGGGGCTTTTTATGCCCTACCCCAACAAAGGATGTATTTTTCGCAGCCCAGAGAATGAGGGAGGCTCAGAGAATGAGGGAGGCTGCCCAGGCGGGTTTGGTCCTCCCACCTCTAAACTCCTGTGGGAGGTGGAAATATTCCCACAGGGCTTCATTAGAGCAGCCTCTTTCATCTGTTTGATGAGTCCTGGTGGCATCCAGCATTTCCCTTGAGGCTCCCATCCCTAAAATGCTGCTGCTGCTCCCAGAGCCTCACACACTCTGCTCCTTAGGTATGGCTTCCACACCAGGGAATGGAGCCAGTCTTGTCCTGTGTCAGGGTGTCCTAACCCCTCTCCCCAGTGAGACTGGGTATGCTGAGATCTGTATTTATAATATTCATTGACACAGTAAATATAAAAAACCCCAATATGTTTATTATTATTTGTCTCCAAAAATCAATATATTTATTATTATTATTTCTCTCCTGAGAGCTGTGTATAGCTGACTGGTTGTTCAAACCAGTTGATCCTATCTTCCCAGTCCTCGAGCACTCCAAACACATGGAACCATCACATTTTGGTGGGGTTTTTTTAGGTAGAGAAGGGCATGAAAACAAAATCTGTGAGCTTCCATTTTAAACATACCCGGGCCCCCTCTCGAGGACATCGCTGACAAAGTTCTTGGATAACATTAGTCTGATGGCAAAATGTATAAAATAGAATGTATTATTAATTCATAAAGAGCTTTGATATCTTATCTATTGCTCTTCTCCTGTAATGATTTTTAATGTCATCATGGGTTTTAATTTTGCATGAAGCCCATCGCCGTCTGTTTTCATTTGTTTGGTAAACCTTGTCTGCTTTATTAAGGAAATCCCAGGGCTTCTGTGGGTATCTGTGCAACACTAAGAATAAAGAAGTGTTAATAGTAATTTGTTTCTAGCTCAATGCAACATTAATTTCAGCACTGCATTAGGAGGATTTTATTTGGATAATTTCTCAACCTGGGGAAATATATTTACCATTCCCCAAAATCCAGTAATCCAAATGAAGAGTGAAAAAGCCTCAGTGTCCTAAGATCTTGTACAAACCTTAACTTAGGTTTTATTTACTATGTACACTCTTGCAAGCCAATATGAACCATAACTCCATTTAGATAATAATAATCAAATTATCCAAACCTGGGAGAACATGTTTTATAGATTTTGGTCTAAATTTAATACAAAAATGCGGTAGTCCTTGTTTGGAAGAGTTTATTAAGGGTTAGCAAAGAGAAAGCTTTTTCAATAGTCTATAACTCTCTAATGGCCTTTTTCAAATAAAATGGGAAAGAATTTGCAAAGAAACCTATATCAGTGAGCTGCAATTGTAACATTACAGTACAGGTCTATAAATCTTGACATGTTCAGAAGATTGCCTAAACCAGCAATACAATCTGTCCAAACCTCATTGTCTCCACGACCAGCCAGACTCATTTTAAGAAATGTATGTGGTCTTCAACCTAATTTTATCACCTTCATTTGTAAACTAGTCAATCAATCAAGGCATCCTGTGAGCCTAAATAGAAAAAGGAGTGCATTTTCATGCGTTTCCAGACAGCGCAGTCAAAAATTAATCTCCACTTGATCAGACATTCCTTGCCCTCATCTCAATAGACCATCATTAGGGTCAGCAATGTATATTAAAAATAGAGTTGCGGCGAACTGTTCGCCAGGGATTCTTTGCAAGCTGCCCGCTGCCAGCTCAGTGAGCTCATGGCTCCTTTGGAGCCTGCAAGAGGAGACTGGGTTCATCCAGGAAAGAGCAGCCTGAAAATGGAGTTAAAAATGGGGAAAGGAGAAAGATGAGGAAATTCAGACGTTCTTTGCACCGTGAGCGCAGCAGGGTAACAGCTTGATGAAATGTAACGTGAGATCCCAGATGAGACCTCGCTCATGATCCCTTTCCTACTTACATTACAGACTATCTGTAGACATTACTCTTACACATTTTCCTACGTATGTATGTATTTACTGTGTATAGGGTGAGACTGGGGCTGGGCAGGTTTATGTTGAGAAGATGGGCAGTGGATATGCACTGTGCCCCAGAGCCATAATTCCTACTTTTCCATCAAGGAGTTTATGACCTCTGTTTCCAAGCCCTTTTGGTGCACTGCTGTCCTGTGGATATAGCAAGGTACATTGGGACTGACCCCTCCTCTCCCTTACAGCTGCTTTTCTTACCTCAGGCAACACTGAGAAACCAGTAAACTGCTGGAATTGGTCTCATGGGGATTCCCAGTTGGTGCTGGAGTACTGTGCTAATGGTGGGGAGCCGTGGCTGTGTGTGAACTGGGACCCTGCTTTGGCCAAGGAGGTGCTGGGGGCTCTTGAGGGTGGCACAAGGACTGCTCCAGCCATGCCAGCACTGAGCTATCCCAGGAATGTGGGCAGTGGCTGAGGATGTGGCACATCTTTGCTTTGTTTTGGAGCATAAGAAAAATTCCAGAATGAGAGACATGGTACCTGAAGTCCTCTTTCTACCTTCAAAACATGCTTTTCTCTGGCTGCCTTCACTGCAGATAACCCCTCATGGGGCAAAACAGCTTTTTAAGGATATTTAGCAAAGGCAGCATGTGTCAGGAGGAGTTGGAAGCCAGTACAAGCAAAAGAACACAATGGGCAGGTGTAGTTGACAGTGTTGTGTTCCTGTAAGTGAAGGTGAAAGGGTCTGATCTTGTCCAAGTTTCCCAGTGGGAGCTGACTATAGCAGCATTAATCTACCCCTCTACTGAGGAAGAGTTATTTTCATCCTCTAAGAAAATGGCTCAGTCCCGTGTCAGAATTTGGTTGTTGGGGGTTTTTTTTGGCTCTAATAATTGACTTGCATCACAAAACCCAAGTCAGAAAGGGAGCAGTAGAGAAAGTGTTGATACAGCAGAAATGGCAACACTAACCAGAAACATGAATTCTTCTAGGTAAAGATTCCTTTTCTAAGAAACACACACAGAGAAGTGAATGAATCTGTTGTAAAGTGTGAAGTGGTCACATACTCTTCCTCCAGAGTACCTACCAGTTGTCCCCCCCATTACACGAGCCATGCTTTTGGCTACAGGAGGGACCGTTCGGTTCTTTTACACCCAAAAAAGAAGACAACATATTTAATATTTCCAACTGACACACATAGTCCCGACAGGCCATCATTATAATTACCACCAGGGTCCTAAGGTACCCTACACATAAGGGATGCTGCTGGGATGATGTGCTGTCTACCACCCATCAGTAGTTCAAAACATAAACCAAGGTTTCCTTGTATTGTCCACAACTGATAGGTTTGTTCATGAAATAAATTTCTGGGGGTAGAAAAGAGACACACACCACGTACTGAAGAAATTGCTATCTGCACTTAATGTATAGAGGAAAGTATTCAAGGACACTTCATCTTTAAACCAAATTACTTCAGTAACCACTGCAAGGTCAGGGAGAAACTGAGTTACAAGCTCTTTATGAGACAACACAGAGAAGAAACAAAAGAACATTTACCCTGGCTGATGAGCCTTCTGAGATGTTTATACATCCAACCAGAATAGGTCAGGACCTGCCTTCTAGACAGCAAGAGAAAGTGCTCTCTGCTCCCCCTAAACCCTTCCCTTCTCTCCAGTGTATCCCATTGAGTGAATGTTGCTGCAGAATCAAATCACTTCACTCCTGCTCAGGTACTTGGCTCCCTCTGAGAAAAGAAGTTGGGACAGAGCTACAAATGTGTCCTGAAGGGCACAGTCAAGGTCCTGGTGCTGTGGTGGAAAGACTCCCCTTGTCCTCAGATGAAGCATAAAGTAGGGACACATGCACACTGGGCTGGATTCAGCCCTCTAGTGAGATCAGGCTACGAGGCAGGATGCAGGAATGTGGTTTGATACTTCAATTTCTCTTGGAAAATGCCAGAGGATTTTAGGGAATCTATGACACCCTTCTCGTACTTTTAAGGAAAAAGGAGTTTATATTCAAGTGGCTCTGCCCCAACCTGCCAAACCTTATTAACTGGCTAGGTACAGTTTACCTAGAATATTTACTTCTTTAATTAAGGTTGGAGTACAGAAGACGTTAGTCATTTGGGACCAGGGCCCTGAGTTTCTGCTGGGTGTCTCTTAGCACAGTGACAAGCGCTTGCTGGATTACGTGGTGGATGCAGTGCATGGTTTAGATTGATGATTATATGATTTTTGGCCATCTGCTTCTTGTTTGCTGGTGCAGGTGACAACCTTCACAGTATGGGATAAGATGAGGAAGTGCATATACCGTGCAGGGCCCTATTCACCTCACACCTGTGTAAATCCAGAGGATGGAGTTTGGTTTCCTTTGGTTTTGTTTTTTTTTAATAGGTATTTCTGATTGACACCACCCATTATGAGTTATTACGGGGCTGTTATGCCTGGAGAAGAGAAGGGAGCTCTTACAGCAGCTCCCAGTGCCTAAGCGG
The DNA here is from genome assembly GCA_039877255.1 of Loriculus beryllinus. Taxonomy (NCBI): domain Eukaryota; kingdom Metazoa; phylum Chordata; class Aves; order Psittaciformes; family Psittacidae; genus Loriculus; species Loriculus beryllinus. The sequence goes on along the minus strand of JBCJKH010021343.1, from coordinate 81 downwards.
GCTACAGGAAAGCTGGAGAGGGGCTTTGGACAAGGGATGTAGGGCCAGGCCAAGGGGAATGGCTTGAACCTGCCAGAACAG
>JBCJKH010021339.1:0-22734 GCA_039877255.1 Loriculus beryllinus | reverse complement strand
GTTGGGTTTCCAGTTTTTTTTTTGTTTTTTGTTGGGAGTTTTTGAAAAAAAAAAAAAAAAAAAAAAAAAGAAAAAAAAAAAAAGAAAAGGAAGAACAAAACAACAAACCCCCTAACGCTAAGCTTTTATCCAAGATGTTCTGCCCACCCTGAACTGGTCACCATTTAACTTTAACCTGAACTGTGGCCCAGGAAATCCTTCAATATAAATAACCTTGGAAGCTGCCATGACCATTTTTGGAGCACACTCCCTCAATAAATCTGTTATTTTGTTGTGCAATGTTGAAGTGTGCAGTTGTTTCCCTGATTAATTAGGGTAAAAAATAAACTTGCACGATCAATCCAAGCTGTGACACGTTTCAGCCCTGCCTGGAACATGTGGATAGGAAAGGCCTCAGAGCCTTTTCAACTGATCTGACCTGGGATTTTAAGATGCATTCTTGCTTTTGGGTTTACCTGATCCTAGCTAGATAGGGTAGCTGCTAGCAAAGTCTGTAACTAAAGAGTTTTGGTCTGGACAGAAGGGCCAGGCTAGGTTAGCAAGTTGAACGTAGTACATCGTTCATCTTGACCACCTGCCCCCACTAAAGACAACATAAGAGAACTGGTTTATGTAATAGTGTTTATTTCACATATTACCCGTGGAGAACAGCTGATACATTCTCTACATCTTTCACGAGTCTGGAATGCAAGATAAAAAAAGGTATGGAAAAAAAAGGTAACATTTGACATTCATGATACGAAAAATAGAGGGGATACAATGTTTTAAAATGCCCTTATGCAATATATATAAAACGTATAAAAATAAAATATATTTTCAAAAAAAAAGATACAAACAGGACACGACAGAGGACAATCTTAAATATCGATACGTATCTCATGATCCACACACACCTCACTTAAAATTAACAAAAACCACGTACAATTGCACTTTTCCTCTCTGGAAGGTTCAAGTATATTGCAGTCCCCGCAGGGACTAGTGAGTGTCCGATTCCCTGCCGGGTGCAGATATCGCAGAGGGTAGAGCAGATGTGGGTGACATGTCCTTGCCGAGGGCGGAACGCGCACCCCCAAACACCCAGGGGCAGCAGGCAAGGCCGGGGCCGCGGTCTCAGGGTCCGGGGGTGTAGCGTGGCGGCCGGCACCCGCCGACGGGTTCCCCCGGCAGCGGGTCTCCCCTGAGCAACCCCTCTTCGGGGCAGACGGGGCCGGGGCAGCTCTGAGGGCGGCCCGCTGGCAAGGAAGGCCCGGCCCCCCTCCCGAGTGCAGCGACGGGGCAGGGGGAGACATGGCGGCCGGCAGGGTAGAGGCGCCTCTGGCGCCTTCCAGTCCCAAGCGGCGGCGGGCGCGGGAACCGGCGGTGCCTCCCCCGGAGGGTAAAGAGTCAGTGACCGGCCCGGCGCTGCGGCGGACGGGGGAAGCAGCCTATGCGAGTTCCCAGCGAGACGCGGCTTTCACAGCTTCCCCGCTCCAATCCCCCGCGCGGGACGCGGGACGCAGAACCGGCCGCTCCAAACCCTGCCGGGCTTCGGCAGCGCGGCCAGCCGCTCCGCTGTCCCCGGCCCCGGGAGGGCGCGCCAGGGTTCCGCCAGGACAATCGCTCTCCGCGAATCCTGCCTCGGCTGCCGAGAAGCAGCGGACCTCCGGAGCGTCCATACTTAAGTCCACCCATCCGAGACGGCCTCGGCCGGTAGTACAGAGTTCAAACCCCGAAGACGAAGGAGAGAGGCTGCTCCCGTGGCGTCCGGAGCCGCCGCACGGCCCGGAGGGAACGCGCCGGGCCGCGGCGTTCGGGCAGGGAGCGCCTCCTGCGGCCGTAGCCCTGGGGACTGATCTTGCTGGCGGGGGCTGTGTCGTCCTTGTCTTTATCGGTCAGCTGGTAGATCTGGTGGGCCAGCTTCTGCACCGTGCATGTCCCGAACCGGCACCCCGTGCGGATGGCTTGGAAGTGGGGGAAGCTGTTAATGCTCTGACGGTAGCGCTTGACGCGGATGTGAGCATCCTCCCGAGTGCTGCGAGGCAGGAAGAGGGAGAGCGGGCATGAGAAACGCGCAGTAGGGCTTCGGAGGAGAAGACCCCGTGGGAAGGGCAGGGAGCCCCCGAGGTGGGCCCGCCCCGACGGTGCAGAACTGCCACCCCCCGGCTTTGCCCTTCGTCTGGTGGCGGGAGAGGAGCGACCTGGTCCCAGGGCAGAGCCAGAGCCTGCTGCTGATGGGAGAAGAGGCCCCGCCGTTTTATGGCGGTTACTTTATCTATGGATCCAGAGCTCAAGTTACTATTTATATTTGACTTTCACAGTAAAGGTTTTGCTATCTCCCGCCGGCTGAAGAGCGCGGGGAAAGGGAAACGGGGGGGTGCTTTCAGAATGCTGTGCAGTTCGGGCAGAACCTGCCTACTGGACCTGGGGGGGATCTATAGCGAGATTAAGCCTAAACACCCGGAAACGAGGGGACTTTGAAGCTTCCCACTGTCTCCAGCAAGTGCCCGAGAACAGAAGGGGCTGGAATGTACCTGGGATGCGAGATTCGAGGTTCCTCCTTCACATCCTGGGTCCGTATGAGCGGCTGCACGTCGGCGGCTGCCCCCAGTCCTCGGAGCGCGCCTGCGGGCTTCACGTCCCGCTTGGCTCGGCTCAGTGCCCATTTCGTCCATCTGAAAGGAGCACAATGAAAGAGGACAGCCTGTTAGCGCAAGCCTGCAGCGCGGGAGCCAAACCAAATAGATTCGAGGGGCGATTATCTTTGCCAGCGCAGCGATTTTTTTAATTTTGTTTCCTGAAGGGGCATGAGGCCTTTAAGGCGCTGTGCAGTTCCCGCAGGGAATTCAGTCCCTCCGATCACGAACGGAGTCCGGCGCAGAGGCTCCGGAGCGGGACTGAGCGCTGACAGGAGGGCGCGCTCCGATACTCACTTTCTTTTGAACTCTGTCGCTACGTTCACCCTTGCAGCATCCATCCCGAGGAAGGTCACAGAGCCGAGATAGAGCAGGGCTACGTGCACTAGTTTCATTCTGGCTGGGGTCCTGGCGGAGGCAAGAAGAGAAGACTGTAAGCACGATTGCTAATATATGTCAAGTAATGCGATTCCTAATATATGTCCTTCATTTCTGGTGATGCAGAGAGAGCTCCTTTTCCCGGAGAGCCCCCAGGCTACTGGAGACTTTGCGTGCGGTATGAACCAGGAGCTAATATTTACTCAACAACTTATCACAAAGTGAATAGCAAAGCCTCCAAAGTTTACGTTTGTCGAGAGGTTTTTTTTTTTGCAGAGGAGGCTGAAACCCAGCAGGATTTCCAGAATACCCCCAACGGCTTGCACTAGGATTTAGCAAACCCAGGAGATTAGAGAGAGCTGACTCTCAGACGCATCGTTTCCAAACTCCAGCAAGTGTTTTGCTGCCTGGAAGCTGATCCCCTGATAGCTCATCTTCCTACTTCACAGGCAAAACCAGCTAGCTCTGGATCTTATGTTGTAAACTGCAGCTGATGCCAAAAGCCAGTGCAAAGCTCTGCAGCATAACTCCAAGCTCTTCAGAACAGTCCAGATTTAGTAGACTTTTTACTTCCTTTCCAGCTCCCCTGCTTTTTTTTTTTTTTTACTGGAATCATTGAGGAGGGAAAGGAAAAAAAAGAAAGTTCTTACCTGCCAGTGAGGGTAATCCACTGAGACAAATGGTTTTGTAGTAGCGATCCGAACTTGCAGGGTTTCCTGAGAAGTGAGCACTCCCTCTTTGTGTGTCTGAAGTAACCACTGCAGAGCTGCGCTCCACCGCTCCCTTTTATAGAGCGGCGAGAGGGAAGTGGGTGGACCTTGGCGTGGCTGGGCGATTCTTCATTGACACTTACCCCCACCCCCACGTCCTGAGCTCTTCTTGAACATTTTACAATGGTTTGGGTTTTTTTACCCTACCGGAGTAAAAATAAGAAAATTATTGAAAATTGTCTTCAACAACCCCTTTGGAATTTTGTTGATTACAGCGACAGGTTTTAGGTGTGGATTCTGAGTCGTGGCATAACTTGCAAAATTTGATAAACCCCTCAGGCTGTTTCATTGCGGACAGAGGTTTTAATTGCCGATATATAGTTATGTTTACATGGTCTGTAGTATAATCTCTCATTCTAGGCGTCTTGACTTCAGGTGGATGGAAGAAGGAGGCTGGGAACTAGACTTGATCAATTTCAAAATCCGTTCAAATCCATCAAATCCTAAAGCTCCAAAATTAAACCCATATTTGGACAACATGAATTATAATGAGTAACTGTAATGAATGCCAGCCTACTTTACATAAGTAAGGAGGTGACAAATCAGACATCATTAATATTTATGACTCAGCTTGGGTGCCCTTTTTATCTAATAAACTGTATTTGATTTACTTGATCGATTCAAATAAATCACACCTCAAATGGGTTTGGGAGATGGAGGCTAGGGCACACTGCTGTACCTCTGAACAAAGAAAGCAGTATGGCTTTGAGGCAAACACAGACTCACTGCCATGCGGGGGAATCTGAACTGGGGGAGACCTGTCTGCCATCCATTTAGCCCCATTCTTTGAACCTTTATATATATATATATATGTGAGTGCACTTCCTTCCCCGGTTATGAACTTAAACCAGTGCAGGATCAAGGTCTCTAACAGGCTTCCCTGGCTGGCCAAAAGCAAAATCTGAATCTGCCATTTTTTTGTGTGTGGTGCTTTTTTTTTTTTTTTTTCCCCCTAACTTACAGTCTTTGACATCTTTGCTCCGTGGCGCCTCAGCAACGCAGAGCTCAGGCTTCGCAGGGGTGCTGGAAGTCCGCACCAGATGGGCTATTTCTCTACTGTCGCAATGCAAATTCAGCAGGGCCGAGGGAAATGCCCAGCAGACCCGTGCCCTGGGGCGTCAGGGTCCCCTTCCCAGCGAGAGCTACACGGGAGGAAGGAATGAGCTGGCATGTGTGACCTCTTTCTCTCACATCTTGCCCCGAGCAAAGTGTTTGAAAAATCAGTGACTCGTGACTCTGCCTTTCTCGATAACCGCGGTATATAACAACACCCTGGAGAGGTATGTGCAACGGGATGACGGAAACTTTGCTGTGCACGGCTGACTCGGTCTAAGGTGCTCCCTTCCTCGCCAGCACCTGCCTGGCAACCGGAGCCTTCTGTCTCCGGCATCTACCTGTCTGGTGCCAGGCTGGCCCGGGGGTCGCCATCCCGCCGGGCTGCCCTCACCCGCGCTCCGCCGGCACGCACTCGCAACCGCCGGTAGAGAGGTTCGGTGCTCATCGGCACTCATCGTACCCCCGCGCTGGGCACCTTTCTTCCCGAGGCCCCGGCGCGGCTCCCGTATGGCGACCCAGCTTCCCCGGCAGTAAGTCGCCCGGTTCCGCTTCTCCGCCGCACCTGCCCGGGCAGGGCTAGGGGCGGGACACGGCGGCGAGTGCCTCGGGCGAGGAGCGCGGAGGGGAGCCGCCGTCCCCAGGCTCTCTCATCGCTGCCAGCCGTCAGCTCGGGCAGCTACGTGGAGCAGCCGTCCCGCTGCCCTCCCCGCGGACCGTGATCTGTAGCAGGAATGCGGAGTGCGAGAGTCTTGGGGTGTAAACCCAGGGAGGAAGAAATGGGAAGATCGGTGGTCTAGAACGGGGCTGTATCATGACCAGAGCTGTACAATTGCATCAGATCACGATGACTGGATTATCTTGACCTCATGAGGCAGCTCAGGCTCAAGCGAGTTCAAGCATTTCCTTGATCAGCAGAAGTTGAAACCGAATCTAACATTTCCAAATTAGAAGGCAAGATTCTGTGTGATGAGCATTACTTTGATTTAAATTAAGTCTCCTCTTCCAGTAAAAAAATAACATACTTCCTCAAATGCTGGAAAATCCCTCATTTAAATCCTTGTAAACGGGAAGCTTATTTTGTATACTCTTCGGCAAACAATGCAGAAAGAATCCTATGCTGGTTTAGGAATAGTAACAGTAGTGGTAACACAACTCACATGTGAGTTCCATACCAACCTCAACTGTCGTTTTAGTGGCACAAAATCAGCTCGTTCAAGTTCACAAGGTGCCAAACTTTGGAATATAAATCTATCAGTTTGTTGCCAATGTGATTTGTGAAAGGGCTTCAGTAGGTTCAAAACCAACACAAAACATCATGTTCTTTGTTCTAATGCTCATTTTGTTCTTCCTAAGCAGTTGAGTTCCTGTGCAGCTTGGAAATGAGCAATAGTCACTCAATTTGTACTATGAGGTAACAGTGACCACTTTTTAAAAATTATTTTGTAAATTGTGAGTTATTTCCATTTCGAAAAAAAAAGTGACACAAAATGTTCCAGGGAAATATTATTCACAAACTATTTTTCTGAGGCAATGCCAAGCAGTTCACATAGCATGGGCTCTCCTTGGACATGCAAGGTCTCCTCTGGATGCTGCCCCATCCCTTGCGGGGAAGTTAGCCTGGAAGAACATCCAACTCTCGTACTTATTTACTGATTATCTTGGGTGTGTCACTTAACCTGTTGGTGTTGTCTTATGTACAAAAGACTTTACAATATGTATCTACTCTGGCAGGGAGATTGTGAGGATTAGTTGCTGTTTGTACAGCATTTTATTAAGGTTGAGTTTTATTCCAAAATCAAAGATCTAAAACGTTGTAGACATCAATGGGGAATCAGAGACAAATGTTCTGGGCTGGCATGCAAGAAAATTGTTGTTTGAAGCCAGTGGAAGGACTTTCGTGTGTTTCATTTTAGGTTTAAATTTTACTGTATTCATACACCACAAATATGAATATACTTTATTATTTTTCAGATTTTATGAAATCAGCAGAAAGATGAACTTCAAGGCCAGGTTGGACAGAGCCTTGTGTGACATGGCCTGGTGTGAGGCATCCCTGCTCATGGCAAGGAGGTTGGAACTGTTTGATCTTAAGGTCCCTTCCAACCCAAACCATTCTATGATTCTATGACTCTGTGATACTAATAGAAGAATGATAATGCGTGAACAATGTAAAATCTCAGTCAAGCTCCGCACAGAAAAGCCTGATTGTTAGTGCATGCACTTAGCCAGCTTTGCCTGTGCCAAGAGCACAGTGACAAGAGGGGATTCCATTTCTGGTAGTTCCATTGGAGGTGCTTTTGGTGAGTATTATATCTGATAGGTTTCAGTACACTAAATAATGCCTGCTAAATGAGCGTAGGATGCATATTGGCAGGGGAAAGCCTGGTTTGGGTCTTCTGAGTCATGGCTGCTTCCCCATGAGGTGGCATGGGGTGATACTGGATTAGGGGACAACAGACAGAGTGTGACCTTTATATTTCATGAAGGATCAGTTGACTGTAGAAGGTATTCTGAACTTTCACACTTTTCTTGGTGGTAAGCACACAGTGAGTGTGGCAATGCTCCTTGTGTGTTTTCAGTCTCCTGAAGGGGCTGCAGCCCTACAGTTCTTCCTCTGGGATAAATATATTACTGCTTACTCGGTCTTTCTGGAGACCTAGACCTTGGTATCCTCCCAGAGCCACTGCTTTGTGAGCCCCTGAAGCTCCCATGAGGAGCCAGGCTACTGTGCTGCAACACAGGGAATTACGGTTTTGGTGGTCGGGATGAAAGTTCAGTTTACTTTGCATTAGACTTTATGTGAGCAAACAATTTGTCTGCTCCACTTCCTCATTTGTCCTGTAAGAACACAGGATTGCTCTATACTTAAGGGACATTAACGAAGTAAGTTATGTATGACTTTTGCTGTCCATGCAGGATCTGTGTTCAAACCCAAATGAACAGTGACTTTCCTATTATATGAGTATTTAAGGTGTGATGTTTTTTATGACATGCTTATAAACTAACTAAGCTTTGGCTTATCTGGTCTAGATGGAGGAAGGAGCAAGGGTGTAAAGTGGGTGCTAGTAGTATTGGGGAGTCAATAAGTAGCACCTTCCTCTTGATCCAGCATTTGTTACTGTTCTGGGAAGGTGATGTTCTCATGCTTAGAAGTGCTTGAACAGCAGTGAGACTTAATTACTAAGATTCTTTATTACATATTGAACCTTTCTATGAGTGCAGATACGATAACTCTATGATTCCATTTCAGCTCCAAATTAGGTAATTTCTTAGTGTCTCTAAACTTCCTCCCGCCCCAGGTTTATCCGTACAGAACATCACTCCTTGCCTTTGTAAACTGTTGCATGTCCAGGCTTTGTGCTGTTGAACAACTGCACTGTCAGAACGATGGGTAATGTGTGATTTCATTAAGATTTGTGCTCCTTTGCTCCTACTTCAGAAATACTTTTAATGAAAAAGCTCAGTGTTTTGAAAAAAACTTCATGGCTTTCAGCCATTAAAGACTACAGGATCATGAACCAAACTGCCCATACATAACGTCAGAAAGATATTTATTCTTCTGCTCCTACTTAGTATACAAAGTGATGGACCCCACAGATTGCATCTGTTTCTCACAAGTATATTCAGTCTTTTTGATGTATATAGTATCCATTTTTCTTTACTCCTAAAGTTAACAGGTGATTTTATTAAGTTTAGGTCTTTATACACAGCATCTAAACATCATTCAAAACAGTTAAGTCATGAAGTTGATTACCGCAAAGAGATTTTGAGTGCTGCGCTCCACTGAGAAGGCACAAGTGAGAAGACTCATCGATTGCTGAAGTTTTCTGACCTTTGGGTTATCAGCAAGACACTGTATTGGTATGACCCAGGTAAGTAGGAGGTGTAAGAATTGCATTTTTGAAATAGAAATGTCTCTGTGGAACTGCTAATGATTGTCTGCTGAGTCCCTTTTGATGGTGGATGGTCAGGAGTAGATTTTGTAATTTGCTGTTTCTGTACACAGCCCAATACCCATGGCTAGTGCAGCTCATGCCTGTACCACAACTGATGCCTTTTGCATTGTTTATTCTCTTTGTGCTATCAAATAGGACGTACATGGAATGTTTCTGCAGACTCCACCAGTTGACCAAGGGCTGTGCTGACTGTCAGACACCCTGTTTATCACCTGCATCTCTGCAATTGCTAGCAAGCCCACCGGGCTTTCGAGAGTGAGAATCCCAAAGGTGTCGGCCTCATCTGTACGTTATAAATAGCAACACGAAATCTCCCCTCTGCCCCGCTCACCGCAAGCACGTCAGAGGCTAGGAGGGCTACGTCGAACCGCTGCCGCCCGTCAACCCCGACAGCAGCCGATGCCACCGCCAGGCTCCCACCTGCAAGGGGTGCACCCTCGTCGACTGGAGCGGGCAGGAGGACGCGGCAGCCGGCATACCGGGCAACCATGCCGCGTACCGCGCCGCGGAGCAGCGCTCCACAATCTCCTTCTCCGTCTCTCGGCTGCGTGTCAGGCGGGTGGTGGGCACCGCCACAAAGCCCAGCCGTTGGGGCCGTTAGCGCCGCGGAAGCCTCGCGGGCCAACTTCCCCCACGGTGGCACGTTCCGCACATCCCGCGCAAAACGTAAACAGGAAATATCCTGGAAATGTCTCTATTCCCGAGGCTGAGCTCCGGCGGATGGCGCAAGCTCGCAGCCGAGTTTTACCTGGGCACAGCCTGAGAGGGGCGACGCCCGTTCCCGGCAGTTCCTGTCAGGAGAGGTCCCTGACGGGGTGGGCGGTGAGGTGAAGTCCCGCTCAGGCACCCGAATTCTCTGGGGCGCGCAGATCGGCCGGACCTGCCGCGTCTGTGTTTAGTTTGGGCTTTTCCTTTTCCCAAGGGAGAAAGCGCTCCAGGTCACAGACTCCGGGGTGGGTACTTCACAGGGAGGCTGCGAGGAGACAAAGCCCGCAGCAGATGGGGAGGGTCCGGGTGAGGAACGGACCCTCCCGGGGTTGGCTGCGAAGCGAGGCGGTAGCGCTGGCGACCCCCGGGCACAGCACAACCACACCGCCTCACCCGCGCGCTGCCCCTGAGCCCTGAGCCCACGCCCAGCCCGCCGGGGTCACGGCGCAGCGGTCCCGGCGGCGCGCAGGCGCATAGCGTGTCCGCGCCTCCAACATGGCTGAGGTGGTGCCGCTTCTTTTGCGGCGGGTGTGGAGGGGAGGATGCTGAGCCTCCCGGGAGCCGGTGCTGTAGCAGGAGTACTGAAGCCTGAGGCGGACTGCTTTCAGCCATGGCTAGGCTGGCCGACTATTTCATCGTGGTGGGCTATGACCACGAGAAGACAGGTAGGTGTGGCTGCGCGCAGGGCTGCCCCGCGGTGCCTGGCCTCTTCCCCCCACCCATCGTTCCTGCCAGGCCCCGGCCCCCTCCCGCCTCCCGGTTGGGCCGCAGGAGGAGGAGACTGCCGCGCACACGGGCCGCGTGTCTGCTGTGGGGAGGAGGGCGGCTGAGGGCAGCGGGGCTGGCCTCTCTCGTGGAGGGGCGCGGCGGGCTGCGGGGATGGCGGAAGGGTTAATTCCTCTTTCCTGAGATGGAGCGGGCCGGCGGGAAAGCGGTGGGGCTCTTCTATCCGTAGGCCGGCTGGCCGGGTCCTGGCCTCTGCGGCGGGGCCGGGGTGGTCTCTTTTCTGTCTGGCAGCCTCAGGCCACCTGGTAGCGTCGCTAACCCGGCCTATGGTGAGCGGGGCACGATGCGGGGCCAGCCAGGGCGTATCCCGCGGCCTTCCCCCACCGCCCCGGCCTTTGGAAACTGGCCACGGTGCCTTCCAGAAAGCGGGGATAATTCCAAATGTCGCGCATGGACGCGCACAACACCCGACCCCACCGTCCCGCCTGACAGCCGGTGCCCACGGCTCTGCTCCCGCTGAGCAGGCAGCGGAGGCCGGCTGGGAGCCGGGGTGTCGGTGTGTCCTCGTTCCTCGCGCTGCCTGCTCGGAAAACGGTTGTGCTAACGGTTGTTTCCCCCACCTTTGTCCTGCTGGCTGGGGCGCGTTCACTCGCGGCCTCAAATAAAAACAAAGACTGAGGGCTCTTGGAAAGCAGTGGGGCTTTTTGCCCGTTTTGTCTGGGATCTTACAGCTTATCGCCTGTTGAAAAGGTGCCGCCGATAAAACCTGGGGAAATGCTGTTGCTCTTCGGGAATAGCTGCTTTTCTCAGAGAGTTAAGATGTTTTGTGTCTGCTTTGGGGGAAGCGAAGTGGAGTTATCCATTATACCGTTGTGGGTAAATGAAGAGTGGTTTTATATTGTGTAACTTTCTGTTGTAATATGGCATTTGTTGCTGCCGTGACCTTAAATGAGTATATAAACTGATTTGAAAATGAAGTGATTGTGAACTGGTATGTGTTTGTGCTGGGTATTTCAGAATGATCTTTTGAATGTATGTTGTTAATAAACACTACTTGAATGTTCCCTAATTTATTTGACTATGCATAAACCGAACAACACTCACGTTTGTTACTCTAATTATTTGAAGTAACAGTTGTATGTAATCTCTGTTTGCTCATTGTTAAAGTGTAGCTAAGAAACTCTTAAAAAAGCTTTTTTTTTTATTTTTCTTCAGAGAAGTCACTGTATGTATGTGTTTAAAGATACAGTGGGTTACAAAATTCTGCTAAGGGTCTCCTCAGTTTTACTGTACCAATATTATTATTCTATTAATTATGGTGTGACTCCATCTCATTTGGAGATAACTTGTCCTCATTGTTGTGACAAAATTATAGGACATGTGAAATAATTTGTGTTAAAATTCGTGACCTCCCCTTGCCCTTCCCTTGTTCAGAGCATCTTCCCCAACAATAGTAGCCCAAATGAAAACCAAGAAGTAGCAAAACCAGGGGTGCTTGTAAGAAGACTTTAAAGCAAGTAGGCTGCTGCCTTGAAGAATATGATCAGTCTGACATAGCCACTATGTGAGGTAAAATTACAGATTACATTGGAAAGCTTTTATGTTTGTAAAATGTTTTCATCAGTAGGGCTTAAGTATGCGTGTAACTTCCTGTACATAAATTGTTTCATTAGGTTTAGTAGAATTGCTTGCACAGATGAAATAGAGCAGATTCAGTAATAACGTGAGAAGCAGAACCTTAATTTGAAAAGGTCATGCCCAGAAAGTAACTATTTAGACTTTAACTTCATTATTTAACTTACTCATTGATACTTTAATGCTTCATACTAAAAATGCTTGAAGGAACAGTATTCTGTTGAAGACTGGGCATGCATTGTTTTCCAAATTCCTTTACCCCCACATACAATCCCATCATACATGGAGTACTGACCTTTTGCTTTCTTGTAAAAGTGTTAGTTTCTTGATACATTTATTATGCTTCTTTCTGTGTGAAAAAGCAGGGGCAAACATTTCTAGATAATAGACCTATTACCTGTGAAGCTTTTAAATTTTAAGTGTGCTTTTTTTTTCCCCTTTCAACAATATTCTGGCTTGGTTTTAATATGTTTTATTTTAATGTTGAGTGTAATTATGTTTTCTAGTGGTTTTGTTTTATATCCTCCCCCCCACAGTCTGTGGAATATTCTTTTGTAAACAAGCAAACAAAAATCCTGTAACCTTCCCTACTTCCCCAACCTGTTTGTCAGCAGCAGTTTGGATAATATGCACTTGTGGTTGGTAAGGAAGGATGTTTATAGTAAAGACTGTTCTCCCAGAAAAGCCCTACTATCTCTCCGTAGCAGCTGTTATCTGCTCTGACTTCACCTGTGTTAGATGAATTTGTTTACATGTGCCAATGTGTGCAGTATACTGAAAATGTGGTAAAGGTTTTGCTTTCCTGTGCAGGCTAACTAGCTTTATTTAAAAACATTCACTATACATGTCTAAAATGCTGCATTTGTTCACTTGTGCAATTGAGGAGTGGATATCTTGATTTTTCTTGTTGTGGGAAAAACTTTGTTATTGGTGCCACAAATTTTTACCCAACATAGTCTTAAGAGGAAGTGAACATTTTTATTGCCCTCAAATAAACCAAAGACCCTTTGAGGGTCAGACATTTAAAAGTTTATTCCTGTTCTAGTCTAGGCATATGGAAATTGATGTTACAGCAGTCCAAGTGCTGTCATCTCTATTGTGTTAAATCTTCCTCTGAAGGGACCAAGGTGCTAGAAAACATAGGCACTCTGCGTTAAAAGCTGGAGGAAATCCTGGAAGATGTTACTGTGTATCCATTTTCTTTTTCCATGGATTTTGAAGTGTTCCATGTGCTTCACCAAAAATTCCCATTTAATATGTTTGCATAATGAGATGTGGATGGGATTTAGGAAGGGCACAGATACTTGCGAAGATCACAGAAAGCCATGAGAAAATGGCATTTGGTTTGGTTTTATATTTGCTGGTATAAGCCAAAATCATAAATTTATCCCTAGAATTTAAGAGTGGTGGTACTTGAAAAGGGTAGAAGAGAGAACTTGTGTCTTTCTTAATTCAATTGAAATGTAAGGTTAAAAAAGAGAAAACTTAATAGTGGATTTGATTAATTTGCATGTACGTCCCTAGCAGCTTTCCTATAGGATGCTGTTGCGTACCCATCGGTTAACTCTGAAAACCTGTGAAGTGGAACAGCATGTAATCTGTGATATTTGGTTGCTGTAAGAAGACAGACTAATGGGTTTTGTTATTGCTTGTGAATGCAGTTGCAGTGTGTATACCAGAAGGCTTGCAACTGTATAGCAGTTTTATTTGGCTGTTGTCATAATTGATAAATGCGGATATAACATGTGTAGGCTTTGTTGTGGTTGTTCCTGTACTGATTTTTATCAACTTCTTTTCAGGGAAGCCTTTCTTGTCTAACATAGCTTTGTAACTTTGTGGATTTTGAAACTAGATAACTGGTTGATGATAGAGTGGGAGAAGTTACTAAATGCAGTTCTTTTCTGTGGGCAGATTTTGTCTGTGAAGAATATCCTTTTTATTTAATGGGAGTAAAGGACATATAAGGATTTTTTTTTGTGTATTTGTTGTATATTCATAGTTGGGCATTCCTCTGGCTAGTGTGTGTGTAAGGAGTGGATTATTTCTTGGTGTCTTGTTACGCAATCTCTTTAAAACAGGAAATGTAGAAAAATAAGGCAATCATACTGTTCCTTCAGTGGTTTTGTTATCTGTGCTTGGCTTAATTTGAATTTCAAATGCAATCTAGGAAAATTTCAAAGGGAGAAAAAGCCCCAACAAAAAAAAAATCTTTTTGTGTCAGAAGAATTCTGGTGTCTGTAATTGAAACATCAAGTGTACTATCAGAACTGAAGCAGAATGCAAATGTGTAAGTAGCTGTGTATTAGTAAGAGTTTAATGTAGTTGGCTGTGACTGGAGGAGAGTATGGGTGCCAGGAAATTTCCGAACAAGTTAGTTGTTCCAGTGTAAGAAATTATCCCTTTTTACAAACCTTGTCCTTGCTCAGTTAAGTTTTCAAATACCACAGTCTCCGTAATACCATGCCAGAACAGAATGAGAAAAGACTATTTCCATTGTCTGTATGGCTTTTTTTTTTTTTTTTTGGTAGCATATCTTCCTAAAAGGTATTTAAGCAGTTTCTTCCAATATATAATGTTGACTAACAAAATTGTTTCGATTTATGTGTTGACTGTAATTTTGGAGACACCTTAAAATCAATACAGATCAATAGAATTCTTCTTTTTCCTCAAAACCTCTAATTAATTTCTCTAAAAACTTGAATTTGAAACTCTTTGCTCACTTGGTCTTGCTGTCATAATAACAGCAGCAATAAAAATATATTTTTTTTTTCAGCCTTTCAGTTTAAATTACACATTCATGGAGGATGTATGCTTACTCTGTAAGCTATCTTTATTTATCCTAAAATGCAAGGACTTAGATTCTGTTGGAGGAAGTAGCATTTCATAATTTTGGGGATATTTTAAGACTAATTTATAGTAAAGAAACTCTCTTCCCTTTTCTGGTCTGAATTAATTTTATGGATTATTTCACAAAAAGACACTTTTCCTTCAGCACGTTCATGGAGAACAATTTGTTATTCACGCCTGAATGCTATTTGAGTGCTGGCCTTCTGTAATGGCAAGTGTATTTTTCAGTGGGAGGACAATAAGAATGACATTTAACTACTCCAGTGTCACAAACATAATAGTCTTATAACTCTGAGGAAGATAATTATGCTGCTATGGTAGTTCACTAACATGAATTTTAAATACCAACTGCTTCCCCAGCTATTGGTACTTACAAAGTGAAAAACAAAGGAAAACCATAGTCACTATGGAATCATTTGAAAATGTGCAACAGTAGATTCAGTGTTCAACCTTGATAAATGCCAGTGAAAGTTGTATCTTACAAATATATACTGGTAATTAGGAAGTCTTCCTTTAATTCATCTCT
Source organism: Loriculus beryllinus (assembly GCA_039877255.1). Taxonomy (NCBI): domain Eukaryota; kingdom Metazoa; phylum Chordata; class Aves; order Psittaciformes; family Psittacidae; genus Loriculus; species Loriculus beryllinus. The sequence goes on along the minus strand of JBCJKH010021339.1, from coordinate 7,520 downwards.
TTTACTCCTTTGCAGTAGCATGAGATTTTCAGGCTCCTTGCTTGTATAGTGAAAAAAATATGTCTAACAATAATGGTATCATTATTGATGGGATTAATTTTCTTCTGCTTGGTGTTTTGAGAATTGTATTCTAGTTACATGTACTGCTGAAATAAATTATTCCTTTGGTGTCAGTGGTATATTCTGAAGTCAGGGACAATCCAATTAGTGTTGATTGGGATTTGGCAGCTGTATCACTGCTCATTGAGCCAAGAACATGCTTGTTATTGCTTATCTGTTAGTGACTAGATACATCATGATTTCCTGTCTGTAATGTAACAATTCTTAATTTTCACTCTTTTGCAAATGTATAATATGACAAAATGCAGTCATTGAACAGGGTTTTAATTCTTTGTTTTTAATAATCTTGTGGTCAAGGTTCAACAAAGTAACTATCACAGTAATTAACCATGAAGTTTTCACTAAATTGGAGGTAGGTAACAGGCTCTTAGTGCTGCAGCCAAAACCAGTAGTTGGTGATAGTACACTCTAGGGCTTTGTATAGCTGTAGTAGAGGAATGCAAATATACAGAAAATACAAAATCATCATAATTCTGGTTATAAATTCAGGACAGCTGCATACAAAACCACATTGGACCCTGGGAAGACCTCATGGATAAAAAGAGACAAAGGAATGTTACTGGGGTTACAAAATCACTCACTCAGATTTAGTTTTTCTGGTGTGTGTGTGTAATAATGGCCTTTAATGTGGTTTATATGTTGTTTTCTAGGTTTTAAAAATGCAAACCCAAGAAAATTCACTATCTGACACTTGGATAGGTCTTTAGCAAGATTGGAAATATCTTATTAAATGGTAGACTTACACTTTGGGCCTAATAGAATAGGAACTTGAAGGAAAGTGAGGCATTTTGGCAGAGAATTTCCCAGACACTTACAAATGCAAAGGAATGATGACTCTTCTTTCTAGTTTTTTTTACTTCAGTTGTGGAAAACTGTGCTGTGGAAAATGGGTTTAATTGAGCTACTTTTGACAGATGCCATAAATACTAATGCTGAGACTATTGAGTGTTGTCAGTTGGCAGTGTCCCCTTCAAGCTTCTTAGTGGGCTGAATATTGGTTCTGTGTGCTTTGGGAGCCCTCGCTCGGTTAGACAGTGGCTGCTCTTCTTGCTTACTCTGATATATTCTGGTATTTTAAAATTCTTTTTATATAGTTTGGTTTCCTAGGTTTACCCCAGGTGAATCTCTGACCTTAGTGTCTGTCTCTGTTTCTCCCTTCTTTCCTCCCTTTTCTCTCTTAATTTCTAAACAGCCATTTTTATCTAGGTTTCTCTGAGATGGAGTCCTTTTGTCTTGCAAATAGCTTTAGAATAGAGGTTAGAGGGCCCTTAATGCTTAATGGTGGTTAGCTATCTGCCAGTCTAAAAAAAGACTGTATTAGTATGTCTTAGTTTCTTATAACTGCATAAAACTTTTAGCTTGATTGTTGCATTGTTATAACTTTCACATTTTAAATTTGTACACTTAACACGTGTATTTGTGCTTTGGACAAAGAAATACAGGCACGTCCTTTTTTGTGACTATTCTTTTATGAACTATAACTAATTCTTCAGTAGCAGTAAACATAAGCTGACTGTATGACTAACAGTGCTTACGACTTTCAAAAGGACAAAGTTTGTTGTGAGCTTGTTGTAAATACATCTGTAATGGACTTTTAATTCTTGAAATAGTGTTGAATAGGCATACTATACTTTAAAATAACAAAAAATTAGGAAATCTGTGGCGTTTTATAATGCTCTTACACAGCATGCTTTTCATAAAAATGCAAATTGCAGTTGCATTAAGAAAAAGCCACACGTGTTGTTCCTGCAGAGCTGTTTCTTCATAGTCTTTTTTCCCAGAAAAATTTGTATAGTAGCTTTACAAGGCTTGTGCAATGACTAAGCTGTTACTGTTTTATATTGTCAGAATATGCTATTTTTAAACTAAGTGTAACGCAAATAATTCTAGTAGAAGTTACAGGGGGATTTTAGTTTTCTTCTTAGTTGGTAACTTGTAAAGAGAGAAGTGGGCTTCATATTTTTGAAGAACTTACAACTTCTTAAAGAAGATTTCAAAGGCAAATGAAAAAAATTTCAAAAATTCTTTTCCTTCCTAATACACAGGATTTAAACACACATTTTTCTTCATACTATACTGGCAATTTAATTTTTCTAGTCTCTCTTTTTAGGCTGTGTGTTCATAGAACCTTCAGTCTGTGAGAATTGTTTTCTCTTTGTTTTTTGTTTAGTGATGGACATAGCTCTCAATGCTGATTTTGTAAGAGCTGGTAGCAGATGCTAATGTGGTTGATTGAAAATTGGTATTGAATTAATTGTGTCTACTAGAAGGGTCTGTATTTGCCTTTGTTACCCTTTCTTTTCTAGCTTTGAGTACTCATAGTGCTTGTAAACCCTAGAAACAGCTTTTGTGCAGTTCAGAAGGTCACTGCTCATTGGTAGTGCAGTGGGTCTTTCTAGAGGATGCTGGTGCTGTGACTGGCATGGCTGCTGCTGGGCTGCTAGGTAGTAGTTGCTTTTTTGTAAAGTAGGTTAGCCTGGGGCTTCTGCCTGGGCAAGAAATAGTTTGTGCCCAACTGCAACTGAGGAACTAGCTGCAATTCCCTGTTAAGGGAGGGAAGAGCTGCTGCCTGAGCATTGCCTGTGACTTGGGGATTCACCCCATGTTTCTTAGATATACAATTAATTTGCAAAATAGGAAACTAATTAGTGTGTGTTTCTCATGATCAGCAATTTTCAGCAATGGTTGAAAGCTCAAGGTTTGGAATGGATGTTATGTATAGTATTTCCAAAATAGATAACGAGGCATATACACAGAATAAAAAGATGTTTTCTATGGTAATATATAGGGTGTAGAGTTTGTGCTCAGAAATTCATGCGAGTTACAATTGTTGAAAGTGCTGCAGAGAAATGTTTCCTTTGTGGGTATTTTATAGTGGCTAAAAGGTAAGTACTTGATTTAAGTAACAACTTCTGGTCCACTTTGCTTAAGGGAGTTAAGATAATGCCTTTGGAAGTCTCAAATTTGCCTTTTAGCTGGAGGCAACTGCTCCTACAGCAATTTTAGACACTTCTGCTGGTTCGGTGCTAGTTCCACTAAATGAGCTGGGTTTTTGACTCAAGTTACCAGTAAACATGCTTTAAGCTGAGACACCTGGACGTGTATTGACATGACTGGGGCACCTGGTCCTTTTTTCCAGCTCTGAGGGTTTGATAGTTTGGGATGTTCTAGTTGGTTTTGTTGTTTGTCTGCTAAAAACAATCTCAGTAGATTGTACTAGGACTAGCGTGTCAAAACTGTGGTCTGTCAGCTGGGGTGGCATTGTAATTCAGCAGGACAGCCAAAGTAAGTGTCATGTTTTTTCAGTTACAGGCAACTGCAAAGAAAACAAGACCATAAAGAGCCACATGTTTGTGATTTGGAATTCAGAATTCTTCTTTTAAAAGATTCTCTTTCCTGTTTGATTAATCTGCATAAATAATGACACCAGGTTTGCCACTGAGTAAATAGTGTTGAAGTAGTAATACTTTTGTAAGGCTGTTGTTTCAGTACTGTGTTTTCCAAATATTTTGCTTATAATGTTTATTATGAAGAGAGATGAGCTCATATATATTTAACAAAATATCCTTGTGGAGGCTGGTTTTATTATTTTGTTCTCTTTTGCCACATGGCATCTTTTTGGAAGAGGCAAGACTGACACTGAAACATTTTATTTTTTTGTGGGAGAATAGTCTTGAAGTATCTAGAAAGCACATTTTCTACCTTTCTGACCTTATGAGATGTTTTTGCATTTTAAAAGGAATTTGCTTGCTTATTGTTGCTTATGGGTTTATTTTGCCTTTTTTTTTTGGCGTGTGTGTGTTTTTTGAGAAAATGTGGTCCATTTTTTAGTAAATGGCCCAGTTTTTAGAAGATTGCAGTTCAAAACTGTGTGGCTTTAGTGTCTCTAGACATAATCATTGGTAGTCACAGCTGCTGCTCTTGTTAGTAGCCTAGTGGAATACAGAAAGTAACAATTTACATCCATACTTAATTCTAACACAAATGGGGTTTGTTCCTTGTTGCGATGAGACTGTGAAAACAATAGACTTCTGAGTTAGGCTGCTAAAACAATCTGTTGTTTTCTTGATAGTATCCTTAGTATTATTTGAAGTTAGACAACTCAGAAGTAACACTTGTGTAAAAGTACTACTGCTAGTAATAAAGGCCTTAACCTTGGACTGGGTCCATAGTGTTGGATGTCTTAGGGAATTGACCTTGGAAATATTCCCTTATCCAAACTTGTGATAGCTGAAGGTAGAATGTTGAAAAATAAAACCTGTGCAACTCATGTCTTCCTGCATTAGTTGTGTGTGTTCTGTTTATTCTTAATCAGTGTGCTTAAAGTTACAGTAAAAGTTTGTGGATCCCATTGCTACCCTCTTTCCTCCTTCCCCTCACTGTTCCCTAAAAGTCAGTAATTTTTCTTGTTTCACATTACTTGTAAAACTTAGGTTGTGGAGGCTAATAAGGTACTTGAAGACTCTTGAACTGCATCATATAGTTCTGAATTAAAAATCAGTTCCTGTTTTAGACCAATTTTGCTCATTTTTCTTTGGGTTGAAGAAAACCAAACCTGTGGATAAATACTTCAACAGACTATAAAAATATTTCAAATATGCTGATCAGTTTTTGCCACGCATTCTTATGCTTTATAATCAACTTTATTATCTAGCTGGTTTTTTTTTTCTGTCTAACTATATAGATTCTGTAGCAAGAATTATTATTCTGAAAAGCTGTTCAACCGTCTCCTCCAGCCCCAAAAGGAGGATCATATGGTTTCTGTGAAAAATCAGATAAAGAGGTGTAGAACTTTTTAAAACATCCCTGTGTGAAGTCTGAAATTGAGCAGTAGGATTCCCTAATTACTTACTGTCAAAATCTGCTATGTACTTCCTACCTAATGTTAACTTTACTTTCTTAAAGGTTTGGAAATAGACTTGCAGAGACAAACCCATAAATTCTGGTGGTGGTTGTTTTTTGGTTTTTTTTGGGGTTTTTTTTTTTTTTAAGTTTGTTTTATTTATGGCTTTACGAATACCCTGGGTCTTTATTATTATGTATTTGACAACTACGGAGAAGAGATGTGGCCTATAGTAATCTTAATATTTTTCTACAGTAGTAGAAAACATCATCTGCTTTTTTACAGTTTTTACAGCAGATGGGGAAGGGTTTTTTGGCAACACTGTCTTGCGTGTCTTAACTTTCAGCAAATTTCCATATCTGGGCCTTTTAAAGAATCTAAGCTGTTGCTGGTTAAATTGGCAAGAGTCTAAAGAGTTGAGTAGATTGAAGGATAGAAGCATGTGGTCATTAGTCGTGCACAAACTTGATAGCATTGCTTCCAAAGTTAATTTTGCAGACACTTTTTGTTCAACTTGTAAATATTTGGTAAAAGGAGAGGTGGAATAGGTAGGGGATGAGACTTGCAGATGAGTTAATAAATAAATAAATTCAGGATAGCTGAATCCTCATGGTGAAGGGCTCCAGAAAGAGCTCATGACTAGATGTTAAAATTTTGGATGAAATGCTGTTTTTTGTTAATACAAGCAGTGGTGAGAAAAGATTGTCCTAACATACATTCATAACAATGACCTCCAATTTAGCTATTGTCACTTAGTGCAAAAGTTCTTGGAATTTGTTAGGGCAGTTCTCCGTAAACATCAGCTTAGTGTGTGGTGATAATGGCAACAGTAAACTCAGAAATAAACAGTATGGAATTCTGGAAAAAAAACCCCACCAGAAAACATTGTGGTGCTGGGACTTGAAGCCTAGGGAACAAAAATAGATTGGGTGAGTCCCTAGAGGTCCTGTGTCCCTGGTTTCTGTAGTCCTGAATCTTAAGGAAGACTGGACAGGTCCTCTGGGAATCATCTTCTCCCCTTCTCCTCCAAGGCACAATTAGCTGTAGTCTTTGTTGATTGGAGTGCATCTTTCTTTAGCTGGTTCTTAAACCTGTTCAATCACAGCACTTTCACAGCCTGCTTTGTGAGTCTGTTCTAGTGCTACTCTGCCTGACTTCTAGAAGGGTTTTCATAGTGTTTGAGTCAAGTAGGTTTGGGTACAGTGTTAAGCCTGTTGTTACTGTTCTCAGAGTGTGTGATCAAACTGGATGTGGTAACAACATAATATCTTACCAAAACTACGAGTGAGATTATTATTTGCTGGTTCTGCAGGCACTTACATGCATAGACATCTCTCAGTTTTGTTCTGGTTAAAGTTTATTTTTCAACATTGGAACACTGAGGGTCAATTTGTGGTCTACTTTAAAATCTATGTCCCTTTTAACTGAACTACTAACTATTTGGCCATCTCATGTACGTAATCAGCTGTTGTGACAACTCTGCAGATTTACAGTTCACCTTAGTTATGCTCTGACATTTCTTCATAATTTTTTCCAGTCTTTCAAAATCACTTTGAATTCTAATCTTGTCCTCTAACTTGCTTATCACCTGCATTTTCTGAAATTGGTAATTTCTGTGTATATGTAAAGTATTTGTGTGTATATATGCTTATATATATAAACAGAACAGCTTCAGTTCTATTTTGTCTTTCAGCCTGCAGTGACTTTAATTAAAAACAAAACAAAAACCACCCCAAAACAAAAACTGAGCACTGAACCCCATAGTGACTCATGTATCATAGCTAGGAGATGGAATTAATGTTGCTGTAAGTATGATTGAATGCGCGTAGAGAGTCAATTTGCACAGAGTCTATTCAGTTCTCCCTAGACGTATTAAATCGGAGGTGCTTTGTGGTGTATTTATGTAGGGCTATATTTTAAGAGGTGGGGTACTTGGAAAAATAAGGTAACAATATTTCATAAACAACAGAACTAGTGACAGCTTTCTGCATATTTTTGTCTTTTGTCTTGAATGTCCCCATTAATACTCTGCTGGACAAGAAACAGGGTGTCTTGAATAATACATTTTTATTTTTTTTTCCAAACCAGGGTCGCTGGGCAGTACTTATGTGGGTTAATGGCAGTTGATTACATAGTCTTCCTACAGAAGCAAGGTTTATAAGAATCATGAAATCATAAAATGGTTGGGATTGGTAAGGGCCTTAAGATCATCTAGTTCCAAGTCCCCTGCCATGGGCAGGAATGCCTCACGCTAGACCATGTCACCCAAGGCTCTGTCCAGGTTGGCCTTAAACATTTCCAGGGATAGAGCATTCACAGCTTCTCTAAGTAACCTGTTCCAGTGCCTCACTACCCTCACAGTAAATAACTTCTTCCTTATATCTAACCTGAACTTCCTCTGTTTAAGTTTAAACCCATTACCCCTTGTCCTGTCACTACAGTCCCTTATGAAGAGTCTCTCTTCTGGCATCCTTACAGCCCCCCCTTCAGATACTGGAAGGCTGCTATGAGGTCTCCACGCAGCCTTCTCTTCTCCAGGCTGAACAGCCCCAGCTTT
>JBCJKH010021335.1:0-19985 GCA_039877255.1 Loriculus beryllinus | reverse complement strand
TACTTAATGGAAGAAAAATATTCAAATCATGCATTTCTGAAGGCATTGGTCTTTGGATCACTTCTCTGGTTTTCTGTGATGTTAGACGTTTACAGTTTCTAACAAAAAAACTTGCAAAAGTCTTTGTCACTTAGAAAAGGCTCAAGATGATACTGACGAGACTGCTCTTCAGAATTATGTAGCTGCACTTTTAATAGCTCAGAAGATTATTATTGCTTTCCTGATACTAAAAAAGATAGGTTATGCTAATGTTGTTCTAAGGTTCATTTAATATCTATATATAGTAGTAAGTCACTTTACAATTTACATATATACTCTAATTTAAATAGAAAAAGATTGAAGAAAAGCAGAATAAACTTTGATAATCAGTATGGTTTTTCATGGGAAAAAGTAATTGCTACTGTATAAATAGATGGTGCATAATGAAAAAAGAAAGTTATTTCTGCATTACTTAAGTTCTTATTTTTCTCTCTGACATTTTGAATGAAGCATTAGTCTGTAGAACAGATTCAAAATATCAGAGGTAATACAAAAAGCTGAACTTTGTCTGCAGGATGCAGTTTCATTAACTTGATTGGGCATTACTCAGAGTGGATCCATTTTTAGCATATTGCATTTGCATACTGACCTTTTCTGTGCCATGAATGAAAATTGGTGCTCTGATGTGTTGATTAATCCTGTAAAATAACATTTAAGGCTTCATTTAAATATATTGTTAGGTGAACAGTAATGGCATTTAATCCATGGCAGTAATAAATATGTCCATTACAATAGTAGAAGTAAATCTAGATAGCTTCCAGATTGCTGAGAATGATGGTCTTGCAAAGCTTAGTCTTATTTTCAGAAGTGCTAACCAACGGTTTTTTTCTGTCTTCAGTAGCTGTCACTCAAGTGCAAAACTGCTGGAAGTTTAACCATCTTAAGCAGGATAGATCTAGACATTGGGTCTGAAATGGGGGAATGCATACATTTGCATGTGGAAGCAGACCTACTCCAGAGGAAATAATCTGAAATAGTGTAGATCGCTCTAAGTAATGACTGAAAAACATGTACATAACTGTGTTGTTCAGCTGAGGTCCCAGGTGGAGTACCCTCCTCAGTGCTGTATTGTAGAAGTAACGAGCAGCAGGAAAGAGTCTAGACAGGATTGTTGAGAAGTACCAAAGGCATAGGAAACTTGAGTTCAAAGTAAAGGTTTAGAGCAAAACACAGCTGCTTAGTTTTGCAAAATGATGATTGAGAAGACCATGGTAATAGTTCTCATGAAATACATAAAAGTTAGCTGTGGAGAGGAGGGAAAGCTAACGTTGCTTGTGGATGTAGCAGGACACTGGGAGTTGAATTTGCAGTATGAGAACTCTGTATTGGGAAAAAAAACTCTAATTAAAGGAAGAGATGAGAAATAGAAGAGGCTGTTTAGGGTAGGTGTGGTGTTTGAAGCTAGCATTGGTGGGCCTGGATTTACAAGAGACATACACCAGATAGCAAATCTCCCTTTGTCCCACCTGGTGAGGTATTCCCTTGTCTCATGCAAGACATGCTATAGTAGTCCCAATTAATAGCTGCATATCCTGGAATTTATATAAAACCCTATAAGATGAAAACCCTTCCAAACTTTTCTGTCTTCCACTACTTCTCCCTGCATTTACTGCAAATCCTGCTTATGAATTCCAGCAGTGCCCACCCTGCTAGCGTGTATGGACAGATAAAATAAATTCACCACTGGACTGGAAATGAAAGAATGAACTTCAAACTAGTCAAAATGCTCAAAGCCCATTGAAAGCTGCAATAAAACTTGTAACAGGGCTTAAGAACGCTTCATTGCTATACACAAATCAGTAAAATGCACGCAGATTGTGTTCTTTCAGAGCGGTTATTTGGTGTTTGACTTTCTGCTATGTTTCTTGGAAAGAGGAAGCAGCTTTCTGGCCTTCACGCTCCAGCATTCATTCTGAATGCTGTTTGCTGTACAGCCTACCGTGGCACCTTCTTTAATTAGCACTTGCCACTTTCCTTCTTCCAAGAGTTTCGGTGGTGGCAGATTTCATGTCTTTATTGCCAGTGGGATGGGAAAGGCTCCCGTAACTTTTATAACCGATCAGCTGAGACAGTCTAGTTGCCTGTGGTTCCTAATGAGCAGCGCATGACACAGTGCAGAGTACTGGCAAGATTAACGAACCCAAATTTCCTTACCAGCAGACTGACTTGTAATAGCAATATAAAGAAGGAGTGAGAGCATTAGCACATACTCAGTAATGTGGCATTATACCAAAATGAAAATCCTTCGCAACCAGCTACAGTAATATGTAAAAACTTCAAGTTTATATTTCCAAATAAGAATTCATGCAAATGGTTGTGTATTGACCATTGCTAAAAGACTGAAGTGCTAAAGTGGGAATCTGCTGTTGACCTTGCTTTGAGAAAGTATTCCCGCATGGAAAACCAGGTCAGAATATGCTCTCTCAAAAAATGTTCTCAGTTCTCTTGGCAACATCCAAGAGTATTTTATTCTTAGTTAAAGTCCACAGTACTTTTGTGACATCTTTAACATCCCCTCTTGTCTTTTAAACAAGAAATTATTATCACATAAAACCCCTGAATTAAATAATAGTAATTCTGTTGTCTTCTAATCAATGGATTCTTGCTAAGTTTTCCTCCTTTTTGGTGAAATTGCTTTCTATGTGCTTTTGTTTGAAAGCTAGTGGTATTTGCTATGGTTTCTGACTAAGAATTTGCAAATACTGGATTTTCATTTGAAGTTTCTGATTTGGCAATACAAAAGCTCTAAGGAAGTGTAATTTTCTGGGTAATCTTGAAATGGTGAGGACACAAGAGGCTTACTTGCGTTGAATCATATAATGTAACCATTCAAGTCATACTTTGGCAACTAAAGTACTTAAAAACACCCACTGATTTCTTTACATTTCCTGACTCTTAAGGAAGACCAGAAAGATGAAATGTTAGGAGTCTAAACTATTCTATGATTCCATATGAAGAGGGGATGAAAAAAGACTAACAAACATATTGAATATGAGCTTTGTCCTACGTTCCTTCAAGGAGCTGAGCATCTGCACACTGGAGGGACCAGTGACTTTATTTGGAGATCAAAATGGTAAGCACAATGCAGAAGTCCTTTGTAGGTAAATGCATGAAGGTTTTGCTTTCTGACACCTATTTCTTGGAGTCTGAAGGTTATTTCAGGGTTAGTTCTTGGGGTTCCTTATGACACTTATAATGTGAACCTGCTCCAGCTGCCCATACCGAGAGTTGCCTTGGAGAGGAGTGGAAGCTAAGTCAAGTCCCACCCCTAAGCTAGTGAATTTGGGCTGACAGAGCTCAGTCCTGAAGCCAGGCAAGTGACACCCATCCCTGTCTCCCAAAAGCTAGAGGAAATGCTCTTATGCACAGCAGATCAGGTTTGCAGCACTGAGGCTTTCCTATTCCCGTCTCTCATCTTCTCTGATGTGATCTCCAGCTCTGTGCCTCCTTGATAGGTAGGTAGCATTGGCCATGGTGAGGGTCTCTCAGTATTCCTGCTGAAGCTGTTCTTCTTTTTATATAACATATTTAAATATTTCCTGAAGCCACAGAAAGAAAAATGTCTGTCTTTTCTGGGAGAAGTCTATGCAGCGTGGAACTAAAATCAGCCTGGAGGTTTTACATGGGTTTAAAAACCAGGACAAAACAAAATATTCATTAGCTGTAAAAGAATATAAAAAGAAACAAATATTCTGCAGCATGAAGTGAGCGTGCTGCAGCATGAAATTCACATTTGGTGAATATGTGAAAATGCAGATTTCTTCCAGAGGTGAATTACATGGCAATACAGTGCTCTAAAGATGGAAGAATATTTCAGAAATCAGCTATCAGAGCAGCTGAGACTTACAAATGATGGGTATCATAGCCTGGAAAAATTTAACCTGAAGCCCTTGGCCTCAGTCAGTACGTTTGAGTTGTGAGATGGTGTACTAGTGAGGGCTGTGGAATTGCAAATGAGCATCACACTCCTCCTGGTTGGTGTAGGCAGCTTTCTGCTCTAGGCTTCTGCCTACCTTGCCTGATGCCTCGAGCTATCTCTGTTTTTCCATGAAAGAATACAAGCAGTGGGTAGAAGTTCTCTTGAGTTTAAATGGGAACAGGGTAAGGCTGTGATTCAGGATCAGACTGCTTGTTGAATTTTTGCTTTTGCAGAGTCAAAAGTATTTCAGTTGGGAATTTCATCGTTATCCAATCTGAAACAGGTAACTGATTATCACTGTAAAGAGGAGCTTTACTTGTGATCATTCTTATGTAAAGCTACCAAGTGCTATATCTGGGCCACAAATAAAAAGCGAGGTTTAGATCAAAAAACTGGAGAACTCTTAATTACAGATGCCTAAGATGTATGGAAAGTCATTGCTCATATATTCATCTTGATTTTTCTTTTTTTTTTTTTTTTCAATGAAATCAGTGCAAGTTCTTTCCATTTGAATTCATCATTGTAAAATCTGTTAGGAAATCAATAGATTATAATAATAATAATTAAAAAAAAGTTTTACCTGCACGTCAGAAGTTTTCCCCACAGAGCAGTAACAACAAAAAACATACAGGTTATTTTATATTATTTAGCTTGTAAATGTGATTTTTGACACTGCGTATAGGTTGATCTACAGACTACTGGCTGTTTCAGTGATGCACAAATACAAGCAAATAAAGCTTTTTCTTTAGCAGCTTAAAATCTTATTTCTATTAAAAAACCCTACTCTGTATAAAATATCCTTCTTCATGAGACTGCATTAAAGAAGAATGTATGGCGCTGTTAAATATTCCAGGGGACTGCTAAACCAAATAACAAAAACGCTGAAGGCAAAGGCTAACATCCCAAGTCCAAGATTTTTCCTAGGAGTGTCTAGATTCTCTGGTGTTCTGCTGCTTTGTGCATCCATTTGTAGCATTGAATGGTGCTTTGCTCAGTTGTAAATGTGCTATGAACTTAGGAGGTGCTATTCAGTGGAGATTCTGTTGCTGCCTTTAAGAAAACTGAACAGGTTTTCATAAAAAAACCTTGTTATGAATGAAAAACAATATATTTAGTGACGTTTCTAGGTTTGTATCTACTGCAGATGTCTTGTTGTGGAGCCAGTCATCAATCTTTCTGCAGGCTGGTCTCTAGATTCTACTAAGTTTTCTTGCTAATGAACAATCCCCTTTTTCTTCTTTTTGTCTATCTCCAGATGAGAGTTGTAGGGCTTGCCTTTTATTTTTGAGGATACTGACTCTTGCAGATAATTTTCTCTCTAGTATCTCACTTCACGTTTGAAGCAAACTCCAGAAAGCTGGCACCTGAAGGCAGCACATCTGTCTGCTGGATGTAATTTCACCCATCAGCATCAGTAGCCTACACTCCGAGAGGGGGTGTTTGGATTCGTATCTCTGTAAGGATAATACGCTGCATACTCCTTTAAAGGCAATTTGCGCAGTGTCTAAAGACAGTCATACTTACAAGGAAAACTCTGTCTGTATGAAGCTAACTGAAAAAAAAATATCTAGATTTTAGAAAAGTGCCAGTGGAAAAACAATTTGGAAAGAAGAGACTTCTGTTTTCACCTAGTCCCTAACAAAAATAACACTTTCGATATAAGAATGCAATAATTACATGTGGCATTTTTGTGAAGAAACATGGGCAAATTGGTTTCGTTACCCGCTCTGCTGCTCACAAAATTTGAAGGTGTTAGCTCCTTCTTCGTGACTAGGCAAGCAGTGAAGTGACTTTGGATGATTTGCCAGCATATATATGTTGCATAGATGCATATGAAAATAATCACCTGTTCCTAGCCAGTGAAATTATCCTGGCAAACCCCTAACATATACGAAGCTCTGCCAATAAAAAAGTGCCACTGCCTCTATTGGTTTAGCTGAAGCCATTTTGGGGAGACGATGCTGTGTTGATTGGTTTCCTTCTGCCTGTGTGCATTTGAGGAGAAGGTCAGGAAGAGGCTGACACTGTCAGGCCTGGCACAGGCACTACCATGGCAACATTGGATGCTCAATGACATCTGCCTCAGATGTTCTCCTGAGTCCATCTCACCCAGTCCTCCCAAGCGCACCAGCAGGTTGGCATACATGGTGTGCTCAGAACAACAGGCTTGGTTGGTTGTTCTGATTTGGGACAACAGGCTACAGTAGGCAAGGGCATGGCCACCTGATGGATACCTCCAAGCAGGTGACATGGTAAGTCCTGCTGCCCTCTCTTTCCCTCTTTCGTGACATTGGGCCATTTTTTGCTAGCTCCCCTTCACCCATCAGTGTTTGCGGTGTTTGCAATGTCACTCTGCCCACCCAGTGTCTTCCCCAGGGTAGGGATTCCCACCCAAGCTACACTGATGATTGGGATTGACATCCCAGATCCTACAGGAAGTTTTCAGCATTGGAAAGAAAGCAGACCTTGGGCACTGCCTTGGGAGTGGGAGAGACATGTTTGGAGCATTGCCAGTGGTCGTATGACATGCAGCCGAGAGCTCATGTGAAAATGGCAGGTATGAGCCAACTTGGCAGGACATAAAATGGGAGCTGGGCTGCAGTGCTCAATGCACAGACCCTTTTGTCCCTAAGGGTACTAGCACTAAATGATGTATTCCCATGGGCAAATACTTTGGGCTCAAATTTGAAAAACCTGTCTTGTTGCCAGTGGTATGGTTTCCAAAGGGTTGATGTCCAACAAAGGACCAGCCTCTTTGAAACTGGTGCAGAAAGTACAGTAAATAAGAGAGTGAAGCAAAGGAATAAACTCAAATGGGCAGGGGAAAAGGTTTTCCTTTGTAAAATATGAAGGCCTGGCCCCTCTCCCAGACAGACTACATGAAGTAAGGTAAAAGTTGTGTAAAGGTTGCAGGAATGATGGTCCCAGTAGATTTTATTGAGCCTGCTCAATAAAAATGAGCTCATATGAAGAAGTAAGTACAGAATTTGGCATGAGAAACTTTTCTTTGTGTCTTAATCCATGCTAGACTAATGTGGTACAAAATAGCTGATGTCAAGAGAAAAACTCCCTCTGCTTCTGTGGGCTTTCCAGCAGACCCTTATCTTTTCTCCTACTATCTTAACACTGGCAGAATGACTAATACGGACAGATATCCTAAAGCTGACAATAACATCTTAAATCTGTCCTGGAGAATCAAACACAATATTTATTTCTGTGTCTGCTCAGGGTTGTCAGGAATTGTAGCCCATTAATCTACAAAAATATAAGGATGAATAAAACCAAAATGCATGTAAAATGTAGTAAAAGGATATATGATTTTTAAAAATTGAACTGGAAGAGACACACGTATTTTGGCTGTAGCTGTTGACCACAATAGCTCAGAAATAAAGCCCAGCGTGGTTGTGAATTCCAGCGAATTGATGGACTGTAGCAATGTCAGTTTGTTCAGGAGAAAAGATGTCTGTGTTACTAAAGTATTTCCAGTGATCCAGTACTGTCGATTTCAAGCACTGGGGAACTGTGAATCAGATCATTACTGGCAACTGTGCTTTTTCATTGTGGATTTCTAAGACTTCTTTTTCTGTTTCATTTTATTGTCTGTATGTGAGCAAGGATAGCCCTTTATAGTCCACTGTTACCTGGACTATAAAGCTGTAGTTTCTGTGCCAGTTCATAAAGTCCTGATAGTATACCAGGCTCACTTCTGAGATACCTACAAAGATTTTACTAAGAAACACAAACAGCTGCTTTGAAAACATTCCTCATCCTGTTTCACAAATCTTTTTTTTGCTATAATTTGATTAGGATACCTCAAAGAAAACTCTTAAGTCATTATAAATAACTTCTTATGTAAGATTCTTCAACAACTTCACAGATACCAAAAAATAAGCCCTCTTTAGAAGCTGGTACATTTTGTACTTCTCTTATAAGCAAACTGCTTTATTGTTCAGACCAAAGTCACTTAGTGGATGGCAGAACATGAAAATAAATCTGGGAATCCTGTTCTGATAAAGTTTTCCCATAAAAACGAAGAAAGCACACTTGATTGCAAATAGTTTCCGTGGACAGTATGAGGTTTTCCTCTTGTTCTCTTATTTTGTCAGTGTCTTTGGGTTTCTTTTCTGATTACCCTGTCTGCTTTTCATAGTAAATACAATTAGTTTTGATTGGCACAGAACAACTCAGGAACCTCCATGCTGTATTTCTTTTCCACAGAAATTTTGCTATGAGCTTTTGCAATCTCCGCATACTGTATCTTGGCACGAAACACTGCCTCTGCTTATGGTTTGCATCATTAAATATCAGATTGGCTTCTCACTGTGTTTATAGGATACAACAAGAAATAGCCTGTTAAATCTGGCTGGTTGGTAAAACTGGTGTTGTTTGAATCATTACGCTACTGTGTTCCCACACCATACAGAGAACAAAATCCCATAAAACTAATAAACTATAAAGTAGAATTAAAGTCAATGGCAAAGAATTTGCCCAAATGCAGTAAGTAAATTGGGAATAACTTTTCAGAAGTCTAAAAAAAGTGATCTCCTAAACACTGAGCGTAGGCCAGAAATGCAATCTATAAAACTGTTTTGAAGTAAAAAATGCATGCCAAGCATAGATAATGTTGCTAATAGCAGTTCTGATGGCTTATCTGTAGATCTTACTGGTATACTGTTGGAACTGAAGTGAGTATTATCATCTCCACCTTATGGATGAGGAAGCTGGGTTACGGTAAGAATCAGTGTTCAACACGGAACATAAGGCAGTGCTGACTCCAATTCCTGTTGCAACTCACATCTTTAATTATTTTTCTGTGAGCTTCGTTTGTTTCTCCTCATTATACAGGACTCGTTCTTTCAGCACAAGGTAATTTGGGTAACAATGACTGTAGATTGGATCCATCTATTAATACTTACGAATTTCATTAATTCTAAAATTGCTCTGATAGATTAGCTCCTTCCCATCACTGGATGGGGTGATGAATGTATAATCTGAGATCCTTGGGAATGAAATGCAGCTTCCAGTTTTCCTGTTACACATTCCCACAAGCAAAACTAGAAACTAGGATGGAAAAATTAATTGGAAAACTGACAAGTTGGAAAGCAGGAGAAGGGAGAGAGGAGAGAATTATGTTTTGAAAGAAAAGCCTGGCACATCCCCTTAACTCAGGAGCGCAAAGAAACCCTAATTGATACCCTAGTGTTACCTTGGGCACACAGCCATCGTGAAGCACTGTAGTATTGAGAGTTTAATGAACTTAATAAAGGGGGTGGATAAGAATTCCCCCCCTGTAATTTTCGATGCAGTCTCTAGGTAAAGTGTGTCTGCTCATACTAGGGTTTGCTTAGGATACTGAAAGGATGCTGCTTCCATACTGACTTCCCTCTAAGGACCTCTAATGTAACTGCTTTAATAAATACATGCCTTAATTCCCAAGTACTTTATCTCTGTTAGGGGTTGAATGCAGGCAACAGTGAAACTGGAAAGATCTGAGGGCACCAAGCCAACAGCTGGAGATCAGGGAAAGCAGAAGAGCTGCACATGTCCACCTCACACCTCAGGTGAGGTGCAGAACAGGGCTTTAACAATTGAATCTCCCCTGCTTGTTCTTTTCCTGCTGTTCTCTGGAGTCTTGGGCTGCTTGTATGTTGTCTCCGGCAAGGACCTCTGTATATGCACATCTGTGCGTGGGCCACACTCAAAGCCGTCTGCTTCTTTCAGTGGTTTTGTTTTCTCTATTGGTCTAAGGTCCTCGAACATCTGCTTAGAGCCTCATCATCTCAAGGTAGGGTCATGGTAAGATTGGTCATACAGTATTAAAACATATTCAGAATACAGCTATTAGAAATATCTTTCTGATTCTTAACTCATATCCATTGTTGCATCTTTGCCCCTCTTCCCCTTTTCTAAGCAACCATATGCTTTCTTATTGCATCCTACCTATCTATGCAGCAAATTTATCTATTTAATCAGCTTTTGATGGCTTCTCTTTGACAGGACATGCTGTCCCTGAAGGCCATCCAAAAGCTCCTCCTTAAAAATTTAGAAGATACCACTATGTCTCCTGGCCTCTTTTGTGTCATTCTGCAGTCCCACATCTTCCTCCACAGTTGAAGCCTTGCTTGCTCATGGTGGAAGTGCTAGCAAAGTGAATGCAGAGATGGGGTGCAAGGACTGGGAGGTGTCAAGGTAAGCTTCCCAGGCATATTGCCAGTGGAGGTGTGGAGCTACTGAGATCAGCAAGGGATGATGCAGGATTAATGCAGCATTAGAAATCTGGCAGCAGCAAAATGCTGCACCAGAATCTTCCAGACATGAGCCATGTCTTGGTAGCTAAAATGCACAGATGACATAGGAGGCTGAAAAAGTTTTGGAAGGGTTATATAGCTTTTATTAAGGTCTGCTCCATAAACTCCTCTAATTTCTTTGTATTTTTCTGGTAGGAGCGAGAAGAAAATAATTAACATCTAGGGCTTATCTTGGATTTTGGTATTAAATTCTCAGAGCACAGTCTGTGTGGGAAGTTCAGCTTGCTGAATCTGTTATCTTTCATATGTGTGGTCTTTAGTTGACTCAGTTCCCTTTAGGTAACTTAGCAAAGGTGTGCACTTGGGTTCTTGCTGGAAATTTGCGTGTCTCATCAGTAGTAGATTCTTGCCTTTATTTAGTACTAAAGAGAAGTTTGATCTTACCAATTCATATTGCTATTGATCTAGAACATACAGCAAGCACTTTCCAGTGCCCTTCTTCAGCATACAAGTATCTAAATACTAAAAGAAAGTTATAATGAATTGTGCTGTCATTAAGTGTGTTTTCTTTTCCCCAGTGCTTGCAATTTTTAAGGATTTTTCAGAAGCCATCATAAATTATTTTAGCAGTTAAAAAAGTTATTTCAGTGCACAGAGTCAGAAATAGTTTATTACAAAAAGCATAAAGCCATACTGTGTTCCTTTAGGGTGCTATTTTATGAGACAAAGTGAACATCATCTCCCTCCTCTTCCCTTCCTGCAGCTGTGGGCTCCTGCCACTTACTTTATGCCAGCTGTGGTGCTCGCCAGCCACCTCGCAGGGCTGGTTTATTCAACTCACTAACCCAGCACAAAACTAACCCAGCAAAAAAGTGGGTGTTTTCTGCTGGGTCAGTGAAGCAAGTCAGGTCGCACAAGCGGGAGAAGGGGGGTGTGCTACAGAGAATATAAACCCTTTATGTCTACCTCAGTTTTTATGTTGTTTTATATGAAGATATTAAAATGTGTTGACTGTTAGCCCATACTTAAAACTCCCTGCATCTCATGTTTTAGAGCTTTCCTATTCTCTTTATTTGAAGTTCAGCTGTTAATGTGAAGTTGTATTGCCTTTCACAGAGTTCTGCTGTACAGCAAAGAAAGCATTGTGGTGATAGGCATAATTAATGCTTCATTAAAAATTATTTCAAGAAACAAAATAATGTCCAATGTGATTTATATACAAGGAATAAAAAATGTGCTCCCATATTTGTAGTAAACTTTCATCCATTAGAATACGCTATTAGACATTAAAATCAAATTACCTCAGGAAAGCAGCTTAACTTTTCTTCATTTTCAGCAACTTCAGCAGTTTTGCAGAGAGCACCTATAACTCAGAGTGGTTCAACAGCTCCCCACTCATGACCCTGTACAACCATACCAGGAACTAAATAAACCCTACTTACTAGCAATTAAAGTGATTTAATTTCAAACACAATGACAGATGCATAATGGGTTAATTACAAAGGAAGTAATTAGCAAAAAGGATAGAAAAGGTTAAAAGGTTGTGGACTTTTGTTGTTTGCTTGCGAGAGATAGGAAAATCATCAGTGATTAAACTTTTTCTTTTAATTTCTGGGCCTGATTCTACTATTGTTGGCTGTAAATGAGGCAGCAAACTAGGAGGTTAAAAAAAAAAAGAAGGAATCACAGCTTTCTCGGACAAACTGAAAGGCCATTGTTAATACGGAGGCTATGTGATTTATTTTCAGTCTGCACCCAAAAGTAGGTTTGCATCCGTGCTGTTTGTACTTAACATTAGGATATATACCTCTTCTGAGAAGAAGTAATTGTCCTCTCCACTCCCTGCACTGGGGCCTCAGTGAGGTCAGGATAAAGGGTATAAGGGGCAATAGATATTAGAGCACACCTCTTAAGAAACTCTACCTGCCTTAAAGAGTAAATCAGTGAATAATTTAGTTGGCAATATGCCGTAATGTATTTGTTTTCCAACAAGCAAAAAATGAGGATAAAAAAAAGTAGAACTTTGAATAGGGAAAACTCTGAGTGTGAAAGTCCTCAGCTGAAATACTGTTAACTTCATGCAGTGCTGGTCATGTAGACAGAGCCATTACAGAGCGTTTCTATCAAAATAAGAGCTTCTACTTAATTTTCACAAGTATTATTCTTTCTCTCCATGACTCCTGTCTGCCCAAAACCATAAGCAAATGGGTATTTAGATCGTTTTAATACAGTCACATTTTATGACCACCATCTTATTGCCAGGTAACTTGAAACTCTTTATTTATTTATAATAGCTATAAATATATTTATGTATCTATAAAACATGTGTTTTGTATTTGGAAACTTCAGAGATGATATTTGCAGAAAGTTTTCCCCAACTTGAGCGTAATTGTTACTGAAGTCATTGAATTTTTTCTTTTGAAAAATAAGCTTTTTGGTAAACCTCAGAAATAGCAATATGGGCTTCTTCATTTCAAAATATCAATTAAAACCAGGCTGGAATTCTCCTTTTTAAATTTAGCTGCCATCTAACCTAGTTACATGTCCACCAGTAACCATTAGCATAATTTAACAAAATTTCCCAGAACAGTCGCATTCTTCCATCATCCTGGGCTCTCTTTTGAGGTTATTAAAGTGCTCCCTCCCCTGACACTTTGCCAAACCATAGTTAACACTCAACTGATATATGTCAGTCTAGCCCCTTAATCATTTAACTTCACTTGTCTGTTCCTCCTTTTCTATTATTTGTACCTTTGTTGTATCTCTGGTATGCCTTCATCATGCCTCCGGGGATGTTATCTCCCTTACTGCTTGACATAAGGCCTGAACCTACACATCCAGAAACCCACTGTCCCCTTTTGGTGTGTATCACACTGTCAACGTCTGTCTGATCCCCATTTCCCTTGACCTGCTACTACAGTGGCATGCAAAGGGTCCAGGACCACCAGTTCAGCTTGTAGAAAAGGTCTGTGCAGACTTTTTGGTAGTCTTTGTCCACCTACCATAGGATTTGCTGGCTAGGGATACAGATTTCAGAAAACAGCTAAGTTTTTGTTCTGGTCCATTACCTTCATTTTGTTGAAAATAAGGTTCTTCAAAGTTTTTCCCCAATTAAAATTGAGTTTAAGTCATACATTTCAGGTCTGGAATGTTATGTTGAACATTTCAGAATTCAGTAGTTTTGCAAGTCAGCTGTCAGTTCTTAGGACAAATAGATTCAGGTTTGGAAACTCATCAAGTCACACAATATGCAGAACACGTAAAGCTCAACCCATAGCTGCAACAGCATATCTTGTTTCTTTTCCAAGGATTTCTGCAAGGTTCTGTGTATTTGCACAGTATAACTCAAGGCCTTGCAATATAGATAAAGGATTTTTTCAGTATTTAAAATCTATTTTTTAAGTTAAATGGTGACTTTGTGAAGCTCTGGTTAAGAGAAGCAGAAAGCCTAAGGCTGCATTAATTCCGCTGTTCATATCTAAATCCCTGAAAATAGCTCAAACAAATGCCAGTACCAATCTTTAGGGTAATACTTATCCCTATTCAGAGTGACATTTGTAGTTTAGAACATACTCATTTCTGCTTCACTGATTTTTTTAGGCATGGCATATGTAAGATGGTCTGACAAAATGCATTCATATTAACAAGATTTATCCAAGTACCTCCCCTCCTGGCATTTAGAAAACATTATTTTTCTTAATGCGTTTCATCATGAGCATGGAAAATCACTACTTTTCATTGAAAGTCTTTGAAATCTAGTATCTTAGGGATTATCTGATGTTAGTTGTAGAGATTTACTGGGTAATTCAAGGCAGCCTTCATCTATTACATGCTTTGCAGTGAGCAATAAGAGAAATTAGCATTGAATATAAACTGTCCCCTAATGAAATTTCAGGAAGAGCTAATGTTTCCAGAGTGACAGAACAAAACAGACAAACAAGAAAAGTTATATGTCAAAGCTATTCTTTGAATGAAATTCCCATATGCTGGAGAACAAACAAGTAAGCCATGAAGTGTCTCAAAGGCTCTTCAAAGAAAGCAGGAATAATCACTCAAATACGAGGTATTTTATATTGTCCGTTTTGCTTTTCTATCATCTTTGGTCCTCCAGGATGCTGGCTTATTTGGATATTTAACACAAGTAGGTAGAGGTCTTTCTGAATTAAGGTCTAAATCTCTAATGATTTAAACATCATTTGATGCACAGTTATGGATCAGCTACTCTTTGGCAAATCTGCCTAGCTTGCATTGTAATGCTCCATGTTAAGAAAGTCCTCCGCAAGGGAGTAAAACTGGTGGTTATCAAAATAGTGTCTAAACAAGGCTGCTTTTAGTTCTGTGCTCCTCTCATGCCCTCCTGTGTACACATGTAGTAGGATAAAGCAAAGTGCTGGAGAGCTAACATTTCTGCAAGGGGATGAAGTAAAACAAAAGCTACAGCCCACTGTGCTGACCGCGTTTTAAGCTGAATATAAGCAGATTTCACAGAGCCTTTGTCTTAGAGCCAGTCAGCAGCTCCACACCATGATAAGTGACTTGAGATACTCTGTGAGATACTGTTACTCATTTCGGTAAGTACAGGGCAAGGGAAGTGTTACATACTCAGTTTTCTTGCTTGATGCCAGGTGGCATAAAGGTAATGTTACAGTGTTCTCGATAATACCTTTCAGACCGCCTTTCTAGTGTGCTTAGGCTACTGGGAAATGGACAGAAATACTAAAACTCTTTATTTTTGGCTATGACAAAATCAATTTCTGTATTTTCCATTAGCTTATAAAGAGATATATTTACACCAGTGCAGTAAGACATTAAGTTCTGGTAAAATCATAAAAACAACTTCTTTCTTGCTTTTATCTTTCATTGCTTCATTTTACGGTGCTGTGTCTATTCTTTGTAGATGCACTCAAAACAACAGCTTTATCATTCGGCCTGCCCTGCAAACAACATGCCAGTCCTCCTAACAGTGTGGGATAATAGGAGGAATGGCTTTGTCCAAATTAACATTGTTCATCCTGCAGTTCTGCTTGTTGAAACACAAGAGCTTTCAAAAAGCCGTAAAGCAGTGAGGTTGCCATTATAATTTATCCAGCTTTTTGTCTGCATATA
Source organism: Loriculus beryllinus (assembly GCA_039877255.1). Taxonomy (NCBI): domain Eukaryota; kingdom Metazoa; phylum Chordata; class Aves; order Psittaciformes; family Psittacidae; genus Loriculus; species Loriculus beryllinus. The sequence continues at coordinate 4,673 of JBCJKH010021335.1, read as the reverse complement.
ATAATTTCCTGGCTTTTATGCTGTAAAAAAAAGCTGCTAATACCTGCACAGAGCTGAGCACATGCCATATTATGCTCTGATTGATGCAGAGCATCCATAATCTTCACTTGTTAGTGCTCAGCAATTTTTAGAGCTTTAAGAAGGAAGTTAAAAAGCCTGAAAGGTAAAACCAATATCCTATTCTGAGGAGTACATATTGAGTATGTGTGTGGAGGAAAGTTTAAAATTACAGAGAACTATTGGACATTTGTATTAGGAAGCTCAGTAGCTCCTTGCCTTTGGATTGCTTCAGGACTGACTGCAAATGTTTATACAGATAGTGTTCTGTGGTTTAGATCTTATGCTTTATTGCATGGATTTTTTTGTTCTCAGGAGTTGAACAAGACTAGCAGTAAAAAGCATGAGTCAGAGTCTGGTTCTGAGCTTGTGCCTACAAGCCAGTTCTGATGGGGGCTTTTTATTAAACATATCTAGAAAACTAGATAGATTTTTGCTTCTCATAGAATGCATATGATCAGTATGTTTTACAAGGGAGAGAACGTATACACTGTTTGCTCATTGTATAGGTACCATGTACCGTAAGCTATAGCCTAGTACATTTTTCACTGAATATGTGTTAGTACAGAATTATCTGTATAACTCTGCCCTAGAATACTGATTTTGTTTTGCTGTTAAACATTGAAATGTTAAATATTGAAACAAATTTAAAATTTCACATAGGCATCTATCCAGCCTATAAGCTACCTTGTCATTTTTCCTGATGTGGGGTTTCTACTTCCTATTTTTCACTAAAGAAAAAGTTGAAAGTAAGAAAAAATTCATGAAGGGAGTGCAGAACAAAATGTTCAGATGATACATCCTGTAATTCATCACCCCAGACCCCCAAGAAAAAGTGCCAGGGCAGAGCATGAGGGGATGGCATCCTCAAGTGCTTGGTCTGACTGTGCTGGAGCTTTCCCCTGCGCTCTGTTCCAAGACCTATGTGCTCCGTGTTCCAGCTCTGGACCCATGCCTGCTCCATGCACCCTGGGACCTCCCCTCCTCTCAGCACAAGAGGCAGCCCTGCTCCCAGCAACAGCAAGTGTTGTGTAAGAGTGTTACATAAGGGTGCAGGGATAACCCAGAGACATCAGGTGTTGCAGGCAGGATTAGGTGTGTGGATGGGCCAGGTCACCCCATGGCCCTCCCGTTGCCTTTCAAAAGGGGATGTCAAGAGGCAGTCCAGTGAAGGCCGAGGAGTCAAATAGCTTGAAAGTGCTTCTGAAAGGTGAAGAATTCCTTTTCCCATCTGTTGCTGCCCTGAGAAAAGATGGAAAGCAGCAATGCTTGTCCCCAGTGCTGCCTTGGGCAGCCGTTTGCGAAGTGGGAAAGGAAGCCTGAGGAAAGCCAGGGAAGATGCAGTTCATGATACAGACAGGGACTGGGATTTACCGTGCACCTGGCCTACAGCAGACTGACAGCTGCTACTGAAACTTTGGAGCAACAGTGTCGTGGTTTAAGCACAGCCAAAGTACCATGCAGCTGCTTGCTTACTCATACCCCGCTGGATGGGATGGGGAGAATCAGAAGATAAACTCCACAGGCTGAGATAAGAACAGTTCAATAATTAACATAAAGTGAAATAATAATAATAATAATAATAATAATAATAATAATAATAATAATAATAATAATAACAATAATAATAATAATAATAATAAAAGATAAGAAGAGGCATAAAATTCAGGAAACACAAGTGATGCCAATACAATTGCTCACCATCCACTGACTGATGTCCAGCCTGTTCCCAAGCACCAGCTGGTGGCTCCCAGCCAACTTACCCCAGTTTATATACTGAGCATTATATTCTATGGTATGGAATACCCCTTTGGCTAGTTTGGTTCAGCTATCCTGGCTATGCCCCATGGCTTCTTGAGCATCTTCTTACTGAAAGAACGGGGGAAACGGAAAAGTCCTTGGTTTAGAGTAAGCCACAAATGAAACATCAGTGTGTTATCAACATTATTCTCATACTAAATCTAAAACACAGCACTGCACCAGCTACTAGGAGAAAATTTACTATATCCCAGCCAAAACAGGACACAGAGTAAGGCAGAAAACACCCTCATCCCCCAGGCAGTGCAACCCTTTTATATAACGGTTGGTTAATCCGATGCATTTATGTGAAGGAGGAGGCACTGGATGAGAGTGGGAGAACACTTAACCACATTGACTAATATTAATTGGTTAATTGTCTTTCATTATGGGAAAAGAAAGTAAGTGCAGTAATGGGAGGTATGGCTTGACAGTGGTTCTGTATTGGAGACCAAAGCCTGAGAATTCCGAATACCATATTTTCAGGCCAAATGAACATCCCAAAAATGTCTTTTTTTATTTGGGGCAAAATAGGAATATTCTTTTGCTGGTGCAGGGCTGTAGATCTGAAATAGAACTCACTATGGGAATGGAATAAGCATGTTCCTACTGTTATTTTCTTTCAAAACAAAACCAAAAGCAGGGTTGAACTCCAGTGCTGGGGAAAGAACATGCTGCTGGCTCTGGGAGATCATGTGAGGTGTTAGATACCAACCTCTAAAGTTAGTGCTGCATGCCCAGGCCTTGTGGTTCAGGTCCATGAGACTTTGGGTGGGCAAATGAGTGCTCCACAGACAAAAGCTAATCTAATGAAGCGTGTTCCCTGTGATGTCAGCAAAGTTTAACCATAAGAATTGTGTCACTTTTGGCAAGAAAGAAACTTGCTCTGCAATGTCGGTGAAGATTCCCAGACATTATTCCCAGACACACTCCGCCTGGTGTGGTGGAGCCTCGCCTGTGACTCATCCACATCATTCCTATTTGTGCCCCTGTGTGTACTTTTTAGTTATGGACTACAGAAAAGTACAGAGAGTTTTAGACTCTGAGAAAGAATCTGATTTCCTCCAACATTTTCCACATCTATGTCTTTAGGTGTAACTTGGTATATTAAGTGTAGACAATGCTTGTTCTTCTTGCTCATGTAAAGTAGCAACTGTGCTGGGCCTTCAGAGTACAGGCAAGGTTTTGGGTGCCAGAATGGAGAAATAGTTCTGCACCCAATGTTTCCATTCATGTGCCATGTTCCTTAGAAGAAAAAATAGGAAACTACTTTTGACATGATTAAAACATCATCTTGAAAACATTCCTGATACGTTTGGAAAGATTATTAAAATCACCATCAGGTACAATATGTACCTTTTGGCGCTTGCTAAATGGAGCTAGTGGAGATGCTGGATGAGCAAGATGCTGATGCACACTCTCCTTTTTAAACTGTGGGGCATAGCAAGACTGTGCCAAAGCCAGATGGATTAATGTGATGCCTTAGACAAAAGACCCATCTTTTCTGAAGTCATTTCATAATTAGTTTTTTTACACAAGTGACAGCTGCCTTCATGCCAAGTCCTGGACTCATCAGGGAAAATGGCAGAACTCCCAGGATAGCTGGAATTTTTCACTTCATACAGATTCATTGAAGAGCTCTGTATTTCTCCTTTCTTTTTTTCCTTCTTTTGAATAGATTGGTGCAAAAACAGTAATTTGGGGATTAGTAACTGATTATTTGCAGGAGGGATGGGATTCTTACTTGAAACACTTAGTTGTTTACTTCAAGAGCACTTGTGTGTCACTGAGTCACCAAACCACTATTAAATTCTGGGAAATGGCTTATTGTTGAGGTTCATGGGGTCCCATGACACGGTGGGATGGATCAGAGTCTGATTTTAATTGAAGGCCTGATCTAAATTTGTATCCTCTTTAATCCTGTGATTGACAGACTGTGAAGGGTTATGAAGTTCCACAGGATGGTAGGAGCGGAAAAAAGATCTTGTGTTGTCGCCTCTGCTTGCATTGTTTGTACATGGCAAATATCAAGCAGAGTATTTGCTTTTCACTTAAGAGTTTAAGGAGAATATTGTCTTTTGTCAGAACAGCATAGACGCAGTCTCGAGTGGTTTGCCTGGAAGGAAAGACAAGGAGATAAAAATACATTTTAACATTATGCTGGAGGAGATTTTACCAGTTTCTGCTGTAAAACTTCCAGTTGTATTTCTTTTTTTTGCAAATACAGTAAGCATGATGGGGTGGGTTTTTTTTTTTTTTCCTTTTGCTTGTTTCTCTTTTTTTCTTTTTTCTTTCTTTTTTTGAGGGGGTGAGGCAGGAGGAGTGATTTGTTTGGGGATTTTTGAATCATTAAAGCAATTCTGAATTGCTTGGAGTAGCAATTAATTTAAAGATTTACCAGATATGCCTGGCTAATGTAATGAGGCATAAAGTGATTTAAAAAAGAAAAAAAAAAAAGACAGGGAATACATTACAGAGAAGATAATAGAAATCTGGAGAGCTGAGATTTGCATTGGAAGGAACCCCAGAGGAGCGCTGCATGGCAGATGCAGGTTCTGCACGCAGGGGTGTGCAACAGTGTGCACAGCTGTGCAGCTGTATATGTACAGGTGTGTGCAACAGTATGCGGTGGTGTGCAAGTTTGTGCAGTGTTGTGCAGCTGTATACAACAGTGTGCAGGGGTGTGTGCAGTGGTATATGGTGATGTGCAGGGTAATACAACGGCGTACAGCAGTGTGCAGCAGCATGCAGGGTTGTGCAGTGGTGTGCAGCAGTATGTACAGCAGCATACAGTGGTGTGCAGGGGTGTGTGCAGCGGC
>JBCJKH010021333.1:0-22360 GCA_039877255.1 Loriculus beryllinus | reverse complement strand
GTCTCTGAGAGCACCAAAACAGGGTTTGGGAGCATGAGGGTTCTTGTGTTCCTAAGAAAGGCATGCTGTGAGGGCACACAGGACCAAAATGCGGTACTTCATCATTTCTAGCCAGCCTCAATCATATCTCACCTATGGGAGAAGAGTCCTCCTGTAGCCATGATTCAGCTCCCATCTCTTCACTGAGATTTTGCTGGTGACAAAGGCAATACGCTTACCCTTAATTGTCTGTACAGCAGTAATGTAGGTGCCAGTCCCTTAGGATACACATATACTTTTATCGGCACACATCTAAAGGGTTCTTCCCACCTCTCCCCATTCCTGGCTGATATTTCTGAAGTGCTTGCCTCCAAATTAGATCTCTGAAAGACGCCAGCTTGTAAAAATCACTTGGAAAATAGGAAGGCTTAGACAGGTAAGACAAGTCTGGACAAACCCTCTCCCCCTGAGAACCTTTGTCTCCTTTCCATGCTGAGGATGAGGTCCATCAGGCTGTAGAGCAGTTCTGTGGGACAGTGGCAATGATAGGGACAGGGGGCAAAGTGGGGTTTGAAGAGTTATCAGTTACCATCCTGCACAAGGTCTTGCTCAAACTAAGACCAGAGACTCCCTTTTTACCTTGCACTGTTAGCAAACATGAGCTGTTCGTGCAGAACATGGAGTGGATCCTTAGTGGAAAAGGCTGAAGCAAAACAAATACCGAAACATTTGCTCAACTTTCCCATTTTCTCACGTGTTCACTGCTTCTGTTCCAGTCTGTCCCTTGGAAATCTCTGTGTCACAGGCAAGTGTGCGCCCATAAAATCGGCGCATTCTTCCTCAGGCCTCCTCCTGATGCAGTCCTCCCTCCTCACTGCAGTTCAGGAGGATGCTCAGTGACTTCCATCATGTTTATCAGATTTCCCTGCTTATTCAGGTGAAGGAAAAACCTTGTTCAGTGCCGGGTTCTCAGCTGACGAGCTGTCTGAGCACCTCCACCTCTATGGCCTCGGAGCTTCTGTGACTGACCATTAGTAATTCATTACTTTCTATCTGTGAATTTTATCGCCAGAGCCCTGAAAACACCCAGTCTGACAAGAAAAGAGGAAGAAAGTAGGTAACTTTTATAATTCCTCCTACTGGAAACCATCTGAATACACCAGAGGCAGTAATTTACTGTTGCAATAAACCACCCCTTGCCCTTTGATGAACTCATCCCATGGTGGATGTAAGAAAATACTTCCTTTTTTTCTGCTCTGTATTTCAATACAGAAATTAGTAACACACAATACTGAAGTGAAAACATCTCCACAAACATTTATTAGGTGCATGTCAAAAATGTTCTGCACGAATAAATAATGACATCCTTATGCAAAAGTAAAAATAAATATATAAATAAATAAATAGCGTGCCTCTTTCTAACCGAAAGATGGCATTAAAAAATAGATCTTTAGACCTTCACAACAGTAATTCACAATAAATAATATCTTGAAAATGATGACACAAACCCCAGTGTCTCAGAATTTTGATGTCCTAACTCTGCAGGCTCCCTCTTTTGGTCAACAGACCGCTCTGAGCAAAAAGTCTGAGTAGCAGTGACCTAAACTTGATGCTCCCCTATCGATGCTTTCCTGGAGAGAAGGAATTAGGTGCTGTTCTTTTCCTAAACAGCAGAAAGGGAAGGTGTCACTTAGTGAAAGCTCTGCACTGATCCACCTGGGTTTACCAAAATCTATTCCAGGGTCTCTCCATATCCTTTCACAAGCAATTTCTTCTGCTGCTTTCTCCTGATTCCTCTCCTACATAATGTGGCCTCTGTAAAACACTTAAAGGACTGTTGTGAACTAACTACGAAACCTGATCTAGTTCAAGAGGTCCCTGCTTACTGCAGAGGGGCTGGAACTGGACGACCTTTGAAGGTCCCTTCCAACCCAGACCATTCTGTGATTTTGTGATTCTAAATCCAGGGAATCCACATGCCCTTGGGGCTGTTAGAAGTGTGAATATAGGCAGCAGGAGGAGGTGAGCTGCCAGAAGCTGGATGGGCATCTCCATCTCTTTTTTGCCTTGCTGCAGGAGTTAGGACGTTTTGTCTTCTTTGTCTTAGGACACTGTCTCAGGTTTGGCATTTGCCCTAGAAAGAGAGAAAATGGAAAAGGAGACAATTAGAACTTGCCTGTGGAACAGGTATCACTGCCTGGAATAAGATGAGATCCACCACAAAGGGTTTGTGCTTCTGTGTCCAAGCCCCTTAAAAGCTTGAAGCTAACGGCTGCAGGTACGTTCTGACCTTTCCACAAGTCCTCAGTGACTGGGAACTACCACGGCTTCTCTTGGGACCTTGTGGGTCTGCTCTCCCTCATCATCTAAATGCTGTTCCTTGCTTTCTACCATAGCAAGCAAGAGAAAACCCCTCAGTTAACGCCCGGCTTTCCTGAGCACTCAAGCTGCAGGTTTTCAATGTGCTCGTGCCTTACAAGAGGTGTAGCTACCATTCACATGGGGGGTGGTGTAAGGGATCCAACCTCCTGCTGATGATTAAAGATCGAAAGGATCTGAGTTTATCCCATTAGTGAGCAGAAACATCAGTAGCTGCCTGCGGAGACTGAGTCTGTGAGAACTTTACACTGCACACGTGTGCTGGCTCAACTAAAACACTGCTTTTGGATAACCATGCTCACTGAGAACAGGCAACTCACTTGTCTAGGATTGCCTTGATGATGAGCTTCACCCAGGGAGCGCTGGGCTCCAGGCAGACTTCCCGGCCATCCACCAGGGTAGCTCTGCACAGAGAAAGGAGGAAGGGAAAAGGTCAGGTCTGTTTAGGAAAGTCCAAGGCAATTTCCCTTTTCCCTGCTATCACCATTCTAGGTGTACACTGACATTTTCTTCAAGCTGCATCAGCTGAGGCTGTAGCCTATAGCATAAAGGTTTGGGGGGGTTTTAAAGGTTTTATATCTTCTCATACCTGTTGAATGCATCAAACCATTTCAGGACTCTCATGCTTTCCAAAACCGATTCTTTCCCCCTGTCCCCTTTCCCCAGCTTGTGATGGTACTTAACTCAAGGGTTAATTCTTTCCATCCTCATTCACAAACTGCACTGCCCAGTCCACAGGAGTTTTGCCACAACAGAATTTCTGGAATTGTGACCGGATTACATGACCTGTGTGCTAAGGGAATTTCTTCACTGACTTGAGTAGAATTGTGATCACTTGATTTGACCTGGCCATCACATTCATGTTTTGATCACTCAGCATGGCTCACGCATGAAATTAATCTCTCATCTGCTGGTGGAATTGAGAGTTTTAGAAAGCTCTTTGCTGTCTGATATGAGCTTAGGCTGCAGGGTTTGCATGGGTGTTTGAAAAGTCAAGACAAGACAGGCTTTCTAACACATCGTGTGCTGTCTGTCACGGCAACAGCGGCGCTGCTCTGCATTCTGAGCAGCTGCCCGAGGCTCCCTCCATCCGTCAGTGAGCTCTTACATCACCCTGAGTGCAGAATCTGTTTCCTTCTTGTTAAGTACTTGGGAGGATGTTGCAAAGGCACTTACATGACTTCGACGTTCTTGCAGTGAGGTCCGCTGGGGATGAGGTTCACGTTGTGAATGAACTTGGGATGGATGAACTTGGAATGAGTGCCTATGCACTGGCACCGGAGCTCCATTGCTGAGCGTGGCAGGGCCTTACCTGCAAAACAAGAAGGAAAAAAAGGTGCACTCTTTTCCTCTTCCGACAGCATAGAATCATAGAATCACAGAACAGTTTGGGTTGGAAGGAACCTTAAGATCATCCAGTTCCAACCCCCTGCCGTAGGCAGGGAGGCCTCACACCTGACCATATAGCCCAAGGCTCTGTCCAACCTGGCCTCGAACACTGCCAGGGCTGGAGCACTCACCACGTCTTTGGGCAGCCTCTGTCAGGGCTTGCTCTTTTGCTTGCAGTATTAGAAGAGTTATTTGCTGCACAGCACAGTACCTCTGCCATCAGCATTTGCACTTGCAATTAGGAGAGCTTTAGAAAGGATTTCTGTACCTTTTGTTCCCATTGCTGATATGAAGAGAAGGATCAGGACCGCAGCCACAGCCTTGCCAGTCATGATGCAAGAGTTTCTCCCTTGTGTTCCACGGGCCTGGTGCTGTGATGAGACGAGCCCCAAAGGTGGCCAGTGCTGGTGCCTTGGGACCTGCTGGGTTTTATACTGCCTCGGCCTCCCTGGCACACATGGGGCATGCCAATGGAAACTCCAAACCTGTAACATGCTGCTGTGCCATGAGTCACGGGTCAGTGGGCAAACCCCTTGCCCTAGATGACCAGGAAACTGCTTTTTATTAACAGAAAACACTTCATTAATCAATAAAATAAATAGAAAACCACAGACTCTGCACACAATTGCCCTGGACTTAGCTCTCTGGAATCTATAGAGGGGTTTGTAATGCTCTTATGTCTTGTCATTATTTTCTTCTGTATCTTTGTCCTTTTGATGTTATTATTATCTTACTCCTTGTGACCTTCCACTTCCAGTAGAAGGCATTCATTCTGTGACTTTCCATCTGTGTCTTTGGGCTTTGATTTCTTTTCATTTTAAGACACAATAGAAGGAGGAGCTAGTACTTTGTGGAAATGGTAGGCAATGGAACTGGATTTTAATGACCTCCCCTTGTCCTTATACGCAATTACATGTCCTTATTACGCGATTACAAACAAAATAAATCTTTCTTATATGCTAAGATAACTTCTGCAGAAACAGTATTTTTGGATACATTAAACCTAGCATCACTGAAACAAGCAACGGAATTCAGATTGACACATACTGAGAACTATTATTATGGTACGACAAATTGCTTTGCCTAATCAGATGGAGGTTTTTTGAGGATGACTGCTTCTTCCGAAGCCAAAGCTTCTTGGCTGTTTGCTGCTTTCAATTTGGGCAGAGGGAAATTGCAGAAGCTGCTGGAGGATTCTGCTTCTGAAATGAATTGAGGCACTTCTGCAAATTGAAATTTGATCCTGTAAAGAGATTTCTTCTGATTTTGATCAAATTAAAGGAAAAGTGAAGATGGGATCATGAAGAAGGATTATTCCCATCAAGTCAGAGATATACAACCATTTTTATTAACAATAGAAAATAACACTAAAACACAAGGAATTCCATTATTGTCATTCCACCAGGTAATGGAGACAGTCAAAGGAAGAAAGCACAGGACCAGGCAGGAATGAATGTAGATTCACTATGAAGGACAGAGGGGGCTCTGTGTGCCACGCTGAATCCCACACGACGTTACCGTACACATCAGTGTCTGGAGTTTCACACAATTAGGTTTATAAATAGTCTTGGAGGACCTGCAGTGAACATAGCTGGAGTAGCAAATGCGAGCAGATAAGCCCTTAATTACAGCACTCCTGTGCCAAGGCAGAGGTCTGACTACTGAGTGTCTTCTCTTCAGTCATGACCACCAGCAGATGTATGGGAAAAGATCAAGTGTCTTTGAGACTTACCCATAGTGTCCCACTCCAAGCCTGGTTTCATTTGCTGCCTCCTGATTCTTTTACAGGAAATCAAGAAGCAGATATGGATCATTATCCCTGAGTTATCATTATCCTCCTTCAGATTCTGTAGACCTTCATCACATCTCCAGGTTGGTATCTTTCTACAAAATGTCATGTTGCTTGATAGTAGCAAGGTTGTTTGTTCCTATCTCTGGACTTTTTATTTCCCCTTGGCACACTATTTCCATGTACAGCCAGCTGTTTACAGAAATGCAAACTAGATCATCAATGGAAATGCTTGTGGCCTCTGAACAAGGACGCTAGGGAAGTATGCATTGCTATGCCTGAGGAGAGTTTCCAAATCAACACACAAAACTGGCATTTGTCTTTGATTTCATTAACGATGAAATTATTGAAGCTAAAATTACCGCTTAGATGACACTATGATTGCCCTATAACAGATCTTGATATGGAGCAGTGGGAACAACTGAGCAGATGTTTTGATGTGCAGTTTGAGAGGCAGTGAGTGGAAAATTTGGCCTGCAAAGAACCCATCGTCAACAAAGGTAACATTCCTTCTGTGGCTACAGAGAGAAGTCAGAAAGGACGAACTAGAAATGAGAAGTTCACATGTTCTATCGTAAACCTTGTGATTTGGGTGAAAGAGAGGAGCTCCCGTTGTGATTTATTGGCAAGGAGCTAGTTTTGGAGATGTGAATGAAAAGCTGCTGAACTTCTCATGCATTCAGTCTCTGACTGCAGAATTCCTAAGCCTTAAACAGGAGTATTGTAACAATGCCTGGAAGCCTCCAGCAGAATGAAGACCTTTTGTTTCACACGGATCATAAATACAGGTATCGAGAAGCTTCCATTTCCTTCCTGAGGCACTCAGTAAGAGTTTCGCAGATCATCTTCTGTATGCTTCTCCACAGCTCTTCCTGACCTGTGAGCGACCCGGAACTTACATTTCCATATGCTCCCATGAGCAATGCGGAATTTCTTTCCCTTGGAGAATCCTTTGCGCTGCTCTGTCCTCATCTCCCTCAACGATTGCTCACCGGTATCTTTAGAAACGCTGCCTCATGCCTAGATTTTTAGATCCAAACATGTGAAAAATCATTTAGAAATCGCTGAGCAGCTGAGTCAGTGAATGTGACAACTCACGTCGGGGTTTTTTTGAAAGACTATTAGGTTCACAGCAGGAAAGGGTAGTCCTGCCTGAGACTGAGATCGCCTTCAGGCAAATTCTTCCTCTTATGTTCTTACACTTCTGTGACCCTGTATGCAAAATCTTTGCATAGTCTTGATCTGCAAAGGGGAAATGCGTCAACTGCTTTGTGTCTTTTTTGGGCAGTCTGGGTCTTCAGCGTCATCTGTATTTTGGTGGTGAGAATGTTTCTATCCTGAACCTTCCCTGAGACAACCTGACTGACTTGAGAGGGCTGAACAGAGAACTTACAAATACCACAGAGAGATGCCTTTTCCTCCTATTTCTTACTTAGGCAGCCACAACGCCCCAAGATTTGAAGTCTGCATATCAAACTGAGTGACTTCTATATGAAAGAGATGGACTAAATGGCTGTAAATAGAAATGCAGCCATGAAGTGCAGGTTGAGTTCCTATCTGAGCTTCAGCACCTATCTGAGCTTCAGCAGTGCCCGGGTCAGCCCTCTGCAGAAACAGCCTTTCTCTTTCGTTTAGCTAATGTGCAGTTCTGAAAGCTTAACTCATTGGGAAGAGCCCTTCCACTTGGGAAAGGCTCACTACATCTGCGTGGTTGTCTCTGCCCCTCCACCTGAAGGACATGCTGGGTATTTACCACCACTAACAGGAGTGGAAGTTGCATCCATTCATTTCTAGACTGAGTGCTGATCATGGAGTGAAGTGTGTTTTCTGGACCGGTCCTGCACTGAGCAGGTGTTACAAAGGTCACTGTGCGAGTCCTTCAACAAAGGAGTGTTAATTAGTCACACCATTGCACAAAATCTTCTGAGAACAAGGATGAGAACCTGAGCTCTGCTGTACCACAGAGCTACTTCCTCACAGTGCAGGATATGATGATCCCTATTCCTGTATTGTCCATGCAGCCCATGGCTCTTGCTGTAGTTGCAACACCTACGCTGGTGAATGCTTTTTTCCACTTCCACTGCTGACGAAATCTCTGGTTTAGAGGCAGGAGAAGCACCTTTGAGTTGTGTCACAAAGGGACCTGGCACGTGGGTCTCCTTGCAGCACAACTGAGCATCCAGCAATTCACAGACCTATAGCACATCTAAACCATCACTCTCGCTTCCTTCTTCCTCCCTGAGTTTTCTGTTAGCCAGCTTAACTTCCCTTCTTTCCCTTAGCTGTTCTGGGTCCTAGTGCTATGCATTTAATACTCCTCCCTTCAGCTGCACCTCCAAAAGTCATTAATGGTGGTGCTGAGCATTGCTGGAGCTTTTGGGGGGGTTAAGCATTAAGGAATCCCATTACTGTTGTTCTGCCAGGTAAAGGATACAGTCACAGGAACAAAGCAGAACATCTAAGGTTGACTCAGAACTTTATTCAGAGCTTTCAGCATTCTGAAGGAATCCAAGATTGCAGTCCTTCCTTTCTGAGCCCTTTGGCCCATTCACAATACAATCGAAAGCCATCTACTAATTGGGTTTGTTGGAAAACATCTGCTTTTGTATGTTCCTGGGGCTTCCCCATGGATGTAGTAACTGCATAGGAAATGAAGTCATCTCCAGAAAGGGAAGTAGTATTAGGAAAAAAACCAAAAAGAAGAAAAGAAAGAAAATGGACAGGATGCTGCCTGGAGCGTGACCAGATGTTCACACTACCAACAGGCAGCAACTTTTCCAAACAAAAGTGACCGCTGTGGTTTAATTGCATTAGCTGCATTTTTAAGGCAAAAAGATAACTGCAGTAGTAGGATTACTCAGGGGCTTTCCAGTATTTCAGCTGGTATCACCACGTGCTGTCTTTCCTATCAAATACACACCTTTTTCATTAATCATCTGAAGAAACTGAAAACCACTCACAACAGAGGAACCAAATGGCTCTACAACAGTTTCTTTGAAGCGTCAAGGCCAGGATTTAAAGGACTGAGCAGAAACAGGAGCTGACAATAAGGACAGGACTAAAGAAGCTGCTCTAGGAGTAGCACTTGCTCACATTCCCTGCTCTCTTTGTTGTGGTTTCTATCCCCTCAGTGCCTGAACTACAAGTCTGTTTGCTACCTGGCGTTTATCTCCTGAGGGAGGGGGATAAAATACCGTCCAGTTTTCCAAAGCTGTTGTATTTTCCCAACCAGAATGAACAACCCTGTGATACATGGACAGTACAAAGAAAATCCATGGAGCCACACTTCCGCATTGGGTCTACATCTGCAGAGAGCAAGGTCCCGAGCTCAGAGGCAGGGAGATGATGTGAAGCTCAACAACTACTAGGAGACAGAAGAGGGTGCACTGGCCTCAAATTCCCATGTGCAAATCATCAAGACATTTATTGCCAAAGTTTCAGCTGTATGGAGGGAAAATCAATCCAGACTCCAAAGAGGTAACTCCTACCCGGGCATTCATTTCCACTGGTTAAGTATCTGCCCTGATGAGTACATGGCATCAGTTTTTGCAGTTTAATTGTGTTTGTTCTGCTCTGGGGCATGTTGGGTTTGAATATTTGCCACGGAAGACTTGTTTTTTCCCTGCTAATAGGTACAAATGAGGATTTGCATTGCAGCTGCACCCAGGTATTCTGCTTCCTCCTGCTGCTGGTACAGACACCGCACAGATGTCAGGAAGAATGGCTGGGATAGGAACAGACCCCAGGTCCTGTCTTTCCCCACTCAGTCTTGCTCCTCAAGGAAAAGGAGCAGAGGCAGCACCTTTGGTGCATGCTTCTCTGACTGGTAACACGGTGCCGAAAGGTAATGCTTTTCAGGGGACAGGCTTTCCCTCTTCTTTCCTTCATGTTGTTCCCATGTCAAACTGAAAACCCCAGGGAATAATTTACACTGTTCTGACTTCTTGGCATCTCCTGCTATGGAGAGCTCCCTTTAACTCAAAAGATCAAAAGTCACCTGCAGGTCAGTCAAAGGCTTTAAGTATGTCCTGTTCTGCCTTCTCACACTCCGCACAGGTACGCGGCAGCAAACCAGAACACTTGTGTGGCAGGGAGAGTTTGGGAACTTGGGCTTTTTTTTGCTCCAAGCACTCCCAAGTAGCTCTGGATTTTTTAAGGCCCAGTAGTACAAAGACACAGTTCATATTCTTTAAGCCTCCATGGGTTGGCTGCAGTATTACAGCACTTTTTGAAAGCAACCCTATTTGTGTGTAAAGTTGCCCAGATTTTGTGACATTGAAATGAACAATACCATCGTTTAGCCGTGTAAATCTGTGTCTGACCATCTTGGTAGTTACACACTGAACCATCTCTCCTCACATGCTGAATTCCTAGGGCATTTGCAGCTCACCCTGGTGCTGTGGGGAAAGCGATGAAGCTAATTCTTTAACTCTTCAAAAGGGAATTACTTGACAGTTAGAGTAGCCATTTGTAGCCTGACCTAAACACTTCCTACCCAGACCCATCTTCTTAATTTAAAGTAGATCCTATCTTGGTAAGACTGAGCTGTGTACACACTGGGACTGTGGGTCTGATGTTTACCAAACCACCATCAACCCAGACTTGAGCTTGCTGGAATTGTCACAGTTAGAACTGCAAGGGCTTTATACCTTTAGCAATTCCGAAGGTGTGCCCTGAACTTCCGAGAGCCCTTCCCAACCCTACCCTCTCTTCAGTATCATGCTTCAGTGCTTGTCCTTTTGGCCTTAGATTCTCATTGAATAAACGGCATCTTCTCCCATTTGTTGTAGAAGAAGTATTTGTCACTGGGATTCAGTTAAAGATATTAAAATTACCCTTAGGTATCACTGTTTCTCTTACTTCCACCCCAGAGCTAATTTACTCTTACAGAAAGTAATGTAATACAGGAATTTACCAATTTCAAATTTAGCATAAACAGCTGTGTTGAAACATAACGTGAGTAGTCAATGCCAAACCCAAATGTCTGAGCCTTTAATGTAGATCAAGGATATAAATCTACAGCAAGGAGTCTGATTTTCCCCAGCCCTTTCTTCCCGAAGGTCTTTTGATGCCTGTTGATAAATCCGATTTCAGAAGAATTAACCAGGAAACCATTCATTATGAGAGTAAGGAATGCACTGGGAGTAGTCACTGAGCCAAACATTCAATCACCCACACAAAACAATATCCCTTCCCCATTCTTCTTCAATGTAATAACCACCAAGGAGCTTGGGAACTGGTAAGAGCCATTACAAGCTTTCCAGTATATCTGTTATCACTTTTATTTCTGAAGCAGCCTGCATGACTCACACTGACTGACAGTCTTTCTGATGGTTCATCCTGTCAATCATGCATCTTCTTCAGCAAAGATTTATATTGCTTCTGCAAAGTCTCCATGATTTCTGCAGTTCTGGGGACAAAAACTCCTTTGGGTACTAAGATGTCCTCCAGAAACGTTTCTCAAAGACTGTCAGAGAGTAAATGAGACCTAGGCCCCTTTCTTCTTGGTTAGACTTTACGTTTGCATCTACTTTTTGGCTTTGATGAGGTATAAAAGGTTCTCTCCTGAAAAGACAGTCATCATTTTCCAGTTTTAGTGATCTACTTGAAGCATTTGGCCAAGTTCTGTTCCACCGAATCCACTGAGGACTTGCCAGTGGAGATACTTAAGATACTATGAGACATTTCTTTTTCTTCATGCTTACTGCATCCTTCCTGGAAATCTCTGAGATGGTACAAAAGAAACTCTGCATTGGAAGCACTGATGTCCAATGGCACCCCAGGTGTCATCTAACCACACATCATTACCCTTTCCTGAGCCAGATGGAGAATCAGTTTCACAGAAAGACATGAGAGAATAAGGTTGGAAGAGCCCTTTGGAGAACGCCCTGTCCATCCACGCTCATGCAAACACACACACACACATCCTGCCTGTTTGAAGCAGGGTCAACTGCAGCAGGTTGCTCAGGACTGGGTCAGTGAATATCTCTAAGGATGGAGACTTCACAACCTTTCTATGCCCTCTTTTTGTGTTGGTTTGTCAGGAGCTCCGTGTTGGCTGATCACTGATAGAGCATGGTGAGCTCCAATGGTAATGAGTGGGAATTACTAAGTGCCATATTCAAGGCATTGGACTGCCCAGCCCGATTAAGTATGTACTTAGGTACAATTGTGTTAACTTGGAACTATCTCTGGAGAAAGCTTTAGGTTACACATGTGAAAATGCAGAGGTCCTGTGACAATGCTGCACCTCTTGCTTGTTTCTGCAATTTTTAGATGCTTTTCTGTGTGAGATGAAAGTCACTCAGATGCTGGAGAGGCACTCTTCATCAGGGAACATAGTGATGGGTCAAGGGGTTTAAACTGAAACAGGGGAAGTTCAGGTTAGATCTAAGGAAGAAGTGTGATGTGGTGAGGCACTGGCACAGGTTGCCCAAAGAAGTGGTGAATGCTCCATCCCTGGCAGTGTTTAAGGCCAGGTTGGACAGAGCCTTGGGTGACATGGTCTAGTGTGAGGTGTCCCTGCCCATGGCAGGGTGGCCTTAAGGTCCTTTCCCACTTAAACCAGTCTGCGATTCTATGCCTTTCTCTTTCAAACTCTTTGTTTTGGTTAATTGGGTTTTGTGGTTTGTTTTGGGTTTGTTTTTTTTTTCCTCTTTGACCTTGACAAGGTGTTGGCTGGTCTCAGTTTTCTCTCCTTGGATCTTTTGTCTGGCAAACCCTGGCCAAAAATACCACAGAGCTTTAGGGAGCCGTGGGGCTGTTCCAGGTTAGTGGCAGGGGAAAGACGCTCTGCTGCCCTTGGGAGCACCTCTCCACCTCTCCCTCTGCCCCTTCTGCCTGGTCAGGATCAAAATTCTGTTAAGCACTTCCACAAAGGTCTGGCCTTTCACTTAGTTATATGGAATACAAGTAATATCTAGTATCTACAGTATTTTACCAGCACTAACAGGCCTGCATAAATAAATAAAAGTCTTACTTTATGCAATGAAATATCATATTGCTTTTTTAATAAATCAGGAACTGGAGGTGATGTGAATAAAGCATCTCGGAAACGATTTTTTAGGTGATGTGGAAGGCACTAGGTTATCCTTAGTGATTTTTGTAGCAGATTGTTCAGATTGAAGTAAGTTCCCTCATGAGTTCTCTGGCACCATCTAGAATGGCTGCTAATCACTAGGATTGTCAGCGTTTACAGCTTCTTATCTTCCTTACAGTGTGTGAGTTGCTCACCGTGAGAAAGAACTAGTGCCATAAACCAACTAAATATTCCAGTTCCATTTAATCCCCTGGGAATCTGCCTGAAGCCGCAGTCCAGAGGAAAACTCAAGTCCCATGAGCTCTTGGATTCCCACTGATGGTCATGATTCCCTGCCTTGATGGAAATGGCTGTGAGGCTGCTGGTGGTGGTGGTGAGCTGTCACAGACCATGCGAGAGGAGGGAATGTTTACCACTAGCACTTAGAAACCATCTTCTTATCTTTCTGTTGCTTGAATCTCTTTCTAACCTTTGTAGGATTTCTCTCCTCGGGTTTATTTCCTTCATCCTGTAGGCACTGGCATGGAATACTGATGAGGAAATATTTGGTCTAAAGCCAGCTAGTCAATTTGGGGTAATTAATTGGAATGGTGATTGGCAAAAACCCAGCCCAAATTTTTGTAGGTAATTTATAGCATAGGTAATCGTTTACTTGTGGATAATTATCTCTACCTGTAGGCAGCAGAAGGTAATCGTTATGGAGATCCAGATGCATCGCTAACAAAGGCTGTTCAAGGAAACTGCAAATGCTTAGGCTGAGTTATCTGTTTAATTACTAAGACTGTGCAGTAAACCCATCCTTTGTTCTTTCTGGATTCCCTGCACTTTAAGCCAGGTGAGCAGAAATAAGGGAGAAATGATTCTTCCTGCTGGGAAGGCAGTGTCCCTGTCTCTCTCTGTGTCAGCTAGCGCAGATGCACTAGGCTTTTGGGATGTTGTCATTTGCTTAATATCAGCCATCAAGAAATTGCTACTACTCAGAAGCAAGCAGGGAGCAATTGGATAGAAGGGTAATGGAGGAGAGGGCTTACGGCTTGTAACCTGTTCTGGGGTACAGCCTGTGTTCTTACCTACTGGAGGTGTCAGTGTGGGGCAGTCTTCAGGCAAGTACCTCACTCCTCTGAAGTGGATGAGCTCCTCAGGCAGGCTGATGGGGCACCTCTGTAATACTGCTGTGGTTTTCATGGAATCACAGAGTCATTAGTATTGGAAAGGACCTCTGGAGATCATTCACTCCAACCCCCCTCTCAAGGCAGGGCCATCCAGAGCAGGTTACACAGGAATGTGGGGTTTGAATGTCTCCGGAGAGGGAGATTCCACAATCCCCTAGGGCAGCCTGTTCCTGTGCTCTGCCACTCTCAAAGTAAAGAAGTTCTTCCTTATGTTGAGGTGAAACTTGTTGTGTTTTGGTTTATGGCCATTGTTCCTCATCCTGTTGCTGGGCACCACTGAAAAGGGTATGGCGCCATCCACCTGGCTTTGAGATATTGATATGCATTGATGAGATCCTGTCTCAGCCTGCTCTTCTCAAGACTAACCAGGCCCAGCTCCTGCAGTCTCTCCTTGTAAGAGAGATGCTCCAGATCCCTGATCATCCCTGTGGCTCTGTTTTGCCAGAATGTTAATCTTTAACACACTGCAGGAACACTTGTCAACTGTAGGAACACCATTACTCAGAGTAGCGTCTTCCCTCAGCCTATTTCAAGAATTGGTTTTTTGCTCCATAAATTGAAAGTGAAGGGTATCATAGAATCATAAAATCACAGACTGATTGAGTTGGCAAGGACCTTAAGATCATCCAGTTCTAACCCCCTGCCATGGGCAGGGATGCCTCACCCTAGACAATGTCACCCAAGGCTCTGTCCAACCTGGCCTTGAACACTGCCAGGGATGGAGCATTCACCACTTCTTTGGGCAGCCTGTGTCAGTGCCTCACCACCCTCACAGTGAAGAACTTCTTCCTTAGATCTCACCTGAACTTCCCCTGTTTCAGTTTGAACCCCTTTCCCCTTGGCCCATCACTGCAGTCCCTGACACAGGGAGTAACCTCAGTGCCTGTTCACAGATGTTTTTGTCCTTTTCAAGAGAATATAGAGCGGAAAAATGAAGGTTTTGTGGCTGGGGAAGGAGGATGTGCGGAGTATAACCATCTGATGTTCATTTGTTCCCACAAGCAGTGGCAAAGGGTAGCTCTGCTCCTCATGCTTGGTGATAAGCAACTCCTGTGTGGAGAAATGGCCTGGTGAGGGGGTAAAAAGGTGCAAGTTTGTGGTTGGGAGTGCAGGAGTGGAAAGAAATGGCAAGTCTGCCCCTCTGTAAGCAAAGACAACAGTTGGGAACAGCAGCTTTCAATGATGTGATGTGGGGCGTGCTCTCTTTTACAGGTTAAAGATGGACATGTAGTTTTTACAGCGTGTTGTAACAAAAGCAGCAGCACGGCAGTAAGTTGACAGTTGTAGGAACAAAACAAGTAACTTGCTCTTACCACAGATGTGGCTTATTTTGGAGAGTGGTTCCAATTTGAAATCACTCTTCACAGAACACTTAATGTCTTCTGTTCTGAATGGCAATGCTGTGTCCTCTTTGGCCGACCAGGGGCAGATAAACGTTGTCCCAGGCACTGGGAAATTCCTGTTGATACGCTCAAGCATTTGAACTCTCTCCTTGCTATGAAATATATCACTCAAGCGTTCTGAACAAAAAAGCAACGTATCCCAGTGTACGTCCAACACTTGTAAAAGATACGCAAGTAGAAGCCCAACACATTGATGGGCTCCTAGACAGCCCTTCCCTTCTGTGAATGGACTGGACCCGTGGTTTTGGTTTGCCTGAAGCTGTTTGTTTTGCCCATCAAATCTGCTGGAGTATCCATCTTTCTGTTCCTTTCCCCAGAGCAAACTGTAAAAACCAAAAGCAGAGCCCCTGACATTATCCTGCTGCAGCAGTGGGGTGATGTTTGTTGGTTTTGGTTTTCTTTCTCCTCCTTGTGAATTACTTTGAGTACATGGTGTTATCTCCAAAAGGGAACAGGCTGTAGATATGCCTTACAATAAGCAGCAGGTCTGCATGCTGTCTTTCTAATTCTGCATTAGTGACAATATGCAATTCAGCTCTGCCCCTCAAGAAGAGAGCAGAGGCTTCTCCAAAAAGATGAAGAAAAAAAGCCCCTACGTTTTGCCTAGCAACAGAGAAATATCTCATTGCTGAAAAGCAGATTCTTCAAGTCCTATTGGGTTTTTGGCATGCTCACTTTTCAGTTTGGATGCATCACTGAGGAGGGCAGGTACGGGGTGAGGTTCTGTTCCGGATGTTAGTTTTGGGGAACATCCCTCCAGCCTGGGATGAGGTGGGGAGCACCTCACTTACCTGACACCAATACACTGGTGATCCCACAGGAGCTGACTGAACACCACAACCACTTCTCCACATGTGTCTGCAGTGCTTTGCATAGCAGGTAGGATTTCTATGTCAAAAAAGCCTTACCAAGCAGCAAGTTGCATATATATGAGAAAGCTGATGGTTTGGGTGGATTGCATATGGCCCAGGAGAGGCAAGGAGAATAGGAAACATATGTTTGGCACCCACAGGTACTGCGGAATCAAGCGAGTGTGAATTGCTAAAACGTAGTTTACATAATATGGTCAATAATATGCAGCAGATGGAGCCTGAATGTATCGCTTGAATCATGAGATTTCTGAACACTGTAAGGGATTGCACAACAGCAAACAAACTTTGAAGGTAAATCAATAAATGATTTTCTATTTACTATAGGAGGTGTGAACAAAACCAGTGGAATTAAAAGGGTTTTCAACTCTGGGCAGTAGCAGTGGGTACTGGTGGGCTTGAAACCAGCTGTATTGGGAAATGCTGATGGGAAGAAACGATCTAGTTGGGTGGGGTATGTGATCCTCTCTGCAGAGCTCCCTGACACTGCCTCCAGACTTGAGTTGTTGTGGGATTTAACTGACAGAAATGGTATTTGTAGATGTATTTAGATGGAAGGGAATTCTTCTGTCCCTTATCTCCCCATCATTTTTTTGTGGACTTGAGTTAGAGCATACCCCTATGCCATGGTGTTACTGATCACAGACTGGCTTTCCTCAGCTTGAAGGTGTTTCTGCTCAGGACTGCTCTGTGGTGTGCCCTTGATCTGGATGGTTCTTCTGTCCTTATGAGACACAGACTGGCTGCAGTCTGCATATAGAACCTTCCTGTTGGAGTACTGTTTAATATCACAGGCTGAGAGTGAGGCTGAACACAGCGTTTGGAGAAAAGGCACACTTGGGGGTGCTTTTTCAGTCTTTCATTAAGGTCATAAAGAAAAGCTGTTT
Source organism: Loriculus beryllinus (assembly GCA_039877255.1). Lineage (NCBI taxonomy): Eukaryota > Metazoa > Chordata > Aves > Psittaciformes > Psittacidae > Loriculus > Loriculus beryllinus. The sequence goes on along the minus strand of JBCJKH010021333.1, from coordinate 5,454 downwards.
CCCTGACCTGTCAGGACAGAAACCAGTTTGTGCACTGCTGACACCAGGCCTTGATTATTGTGCATGAGTCTTGACTGCAGGTTTGCTAAAGCATGTAAAGGCCACCAGTGTCTTTATGGTGCAAAAAAGAAAACCTTTTCTGAACTGGCACCTTAACGCTAGCATGGGGTGGTCTGTCTTCATTCAGTTAATGATTTTGCTCTTAATCTATGCCAAGTGGTGCTTTAGTGGTTCTGTTAAGGTTCCCTCTCCATTAGTGTCTGCAGCAAGACCCCATACACAGTCTGCTAACACAGTGAAAGCACCGAGTTCCTTGTGAGGCTCCCAGACACCTGGCATAGGCTTTTGCCAACGTAATATTCAGACCCACACTGAAGGGTGCTTTTGGGGTACAGCTTTGTTAGTGACTCCCAGCAACTCACAGTAATGGGGGCTAGACCTTGTGGTTCAGAGCATGTAAAGGGTCCAGAGTCCATGAGAGATACAAGTAGGAGACTTTGGTGTGTGTAACTCATTGCTAACATCTTTGCAGAAATGAATGTTGGCACATGCATAGTCTTTGCTTGGCTCTTTTGTTATTCTATACTTTGCCAAAATTTGGCTTGGCTATTTTCATTTTATGCAAGTGTGAAAAATGTTATCTGTTTAAGTTGTTTCTTTGCACTTCTATGAATAAAAAATGGCTTTAATTAAATTAAGAAAGAGCTTTGACAAGTGATTTGTCTATAATACGTACTTATGGTTTGTGGCATTTCAAAGAATAAATAACCACGATGTTGAGGCTTAAACATTGGCTGCTGCACATGTTCTGTCAATTCCTTCCTTAAGAGAGAAATGTTTGTGTGGATTGAGGTCTGCATCCTGCAGGTTAAATCTCCTCCAGAGGAAGGGGAGGGTGCCTGTCACAGACATAGTGAATGGACTGAACTGGAAGCAGCCCAGAGAGTCACTGAAGAAGTTAACTGCAAGGCAAGGAAAAGCAACGCTTTGATTTCAGCTCTGCAGACATGCAGGAGGGTCAGAGAGCAGGGGACTTGTAAACTTCCATGCAGAAAAAGCCGAATATGCTGCAGCAGGTTAGAAAGAATTGAGACTTTGGAGAGACTTTGCTTCAGTTCCAACAATAGAGAAAAGAGTTATTGTGGACAAATAAAATCAGAAGAAGAGGCGATCTGCTAACAAGTTACCAGCTAAAAAGGAGAGGTCTTGAAGCAAAATGTTTTCCAGGGTTATTTTCGGCTTGCTGCCTTTTAGCATTGGATATGTCTCAAAAATGGGAGTAGAAAGGTGGAGAAAATCCTTAAAACAGTCAGTGTTATGTTTTAAAATGCTCAGAGTGTATCTGACCATGCTAAGCAGAGCATGAGTTTGGTGTGAACTTTGCAGGGAGCCTGGCTGAGCTGTGTTCTGCACTCAGCTCCAGTCTGTCTCAGGACACAGTCCGCCTCTTCTATATTCTTTCCCTCACTGACTCTTTGACACCCACCACCTCTCTGCCAGCCTGGTGTGGCTGATCAAGCTGTTCAAGCAACTGGAAGACATCAGAAGTTAAACACTCATTATTTTAATTTGATGCTAATCATGTGTTAATGAGACTAATCCTTGCAATGATTCAGGTAATTTGCTTAATGGCTGCCCAGAGTACAGATTACAGCAATCAGTCACATCTGATAAGATGTCTGTTGTGGAGGAGGTTGTCAGGTGAATGAGGTGGGAAAAGACTAAGGAGCAAGGTCTGGTCCCCTGTAAGGCAGGAGCCTCACTCTTCAGAAGAGGAGGGGACAAAGAAGTCCTGCTGTTCAACCTGGTGCTTCCCAACCTGGTTTGTGGCTTCAAGCATCCTGGGAAAAGCAGTCCAAGAACCAGGCTTAGGGATGGTTCTGATCCTTTCCTGCCTTGAGAAGGACTAATGTGAAGCTTATATTGGCACCTCAGTTGGACACTTCATTTTCTTAAGGTCATTTGGGCCTTCTGGTATCAAAGATGTCTGAATGCAATATAATGTGATAGATATCGTTTCTGATCATTCAGCTAGAAAGAAATGGCATAATACTGGTGGAAGTGGTGGAATTCCACCCTTTTGTATCAGGAAGCATGTCAAGGGTTGGTTGAAGCACTTTGCTGCTTCCAAATGTGTTCCTGCTTCCTGCTTCACTCTCCCAAGGGTTGTTCACTGGAGGATATAACACTAACTGTCATAGAATCATAGAATAGTTATGGTTGGAAAGGACCTTAAGATCATCCAGTTCCAACCCCCCTGCCACCTCACACTAAACCATGTCACCCAAGGCTCTAACCAACCTGGCCTTGAACACTGCCAGGGATGGAGCATTCACAACTTCCCTGGGCAACCCATTCCAGTGCCTCAGCACCCTCACAGTAAAGAACTTCCTCCTTATATCAAATCTGAACTTCCCCTGTTTAAGTTTTAGCCCATCACCCTGCAAATGTGATCAAAGGGGACTGGGAGCAGCTAGAGGCACTTGTGAATTAGGACATCTGTAAGACATTCATCTGGTGGCTTTCCTGCATTAGCTAATGTGCAGGAGACTGTATTTCTCCCAAAGAAAGGCCATCTTTCACTCTCCATTAATTTCTCATTTCACTTACTATCTGCTGACTGTCTTACTCTCTTTTTGCCTGCTCCCTCTTCTCTGTGGTTGTCCAATTGTCTGTCTTGCTGCATGGGATCAGTCCAAGTCATGAGTTTATAGAATCATAGAATAGTTTGGGCTGAAAAGGACCTTAAGATTAGCCAGTTCCAACCCCCTGCCACAGGCAGGGACACCGTCCACTAGAGCAGGTTGCTCCAAGCCCTGTCCAGCCTGGGCTTGAACACTGCCGGAAATGGAGCATTCATCACTTCTTTAGGCAACCTGTTCAGCCACTTTTCCTTCATCAAAGCCTGCTTCTCACAAAGAGAAGTACAGCTCAATGCCCAACACAGAGACATGATGTGGTAGCTGTGAGCTGTGAGGGAGGAGGCAGGACAATGTGCCAAATGCATCTGCTCAGCCAGCTGAGGCAGCGTGGCTTGCACACCCCGAGGATGGAGGCTTGCTCCAGCTTCCACTGTGTTCCATCAGCGACTGTAATTAAAGGCATCAGCTTGCTCCAGCCCCAATTAGCCATGGTGGTTTTGCACTTTCTGCAATCCTCCCTAATGGCAATATCGTAGCTATTAACCAAAGAGAGTCTGTTTGGCAGGGACTTCCTCCCCTTTAGAGCCATAGAGTAAGATGGAATATCGCTATTGTTTAGCACCAAGCATGCTGTTTCATCCCTCCTGACACAGCACCTGCTGACACCTACTGAAGCGTTTAAAGCTCTTCCTGTCTGTGGTGCTGCAATTTCTTTAAAATATTTTGACTTCAGAGGAATAGGAAAAATAAACTTCCTCTCCCACGCAGACATTTGAGGGCTTGTAGTGATGTAATTATATGCACATGCCATAGGAACAGGAATCCTATCATTCTGGTTATTTTCCTAATGATAGGTTTATGTGGCGCAGTGTAATCTCTGCTTTAAAGTTAGAGCCATCTTCTTCTGGCAGCAGCTATCCCAGGATAACGGCATCACAGGATGGGGCAACTGAAAATATTGACTCTTAATTGCATATGCAAAGCACAAGATGAAGTGTGCCCATACACAAAAGAGATAGATAAAAAGGGAACGGTGGGTACCAGACTGCAAGAAGGGGCTGTGAGCAATGACACTGTCCTATCCTCACTGTAGACTTTCCAAGCCCCTCTCTAGAGGTCCCTGAGCTGGTCACATAGCACCCTCTGAACTTCCACACTGGTGGTAAAGCTGGCCTGGGAACGGCCTTCGTACACAGCACGGTAATGAAGTGGGGTAATAGAGCAGATGCCTTCAGTACTCAGCAGCAGGGACTGGGTACAGATGTTTGTACCCTCCAGATTCCAAAAGGGAAGCCATCCCTGCTCATCATTCAGGGTTTAGGTCCACAGCGAGAGGGAAAGGACACAAAATGTGAGGGATTAATGCAAAACAAAAAAGTCTATGAATATTCATTATGTGGGTTATATTGTAATAGTTTCAGCCACCTTGAAACTCTGTTTTCACCTCCTGCCAGCAACAAACGACAGACTTTTACTCACAGCAGCCTTAATGGGAGGCAATTTTCCAAAGCACATTCAGAAATGTTTGTGGGAAACAGATGTTAAATGCACCTCCTCCAGAAATGACGAGGAAATGCTGGCAGTGGGAGAGCACGGATAGACCCAGGTGACTTATCTGAGCCCTCACAAGGGTGCAGTAGATTCAGCAAAGCAACCTGTGAAGGATGAGTGAGTTACAGTGTTGAGCAACTGTGAGTGAATCATAGAATCATAGAATGGTTTGAGTTGGAATGGGCCTTAAGATCATCCAGCTCCAACCCCCTGCCATTAGCAGGGATACCTCATATTAGACCATGTTGCCCAAGGCTCTGCCCAGTGTGGCCTTGGACCCTTATGACATGTGATGCTGTTTGAACAGATAAAAGCTGCCTCTTCCCCACAGGCTCTGCAGTGTTGGATGGGTGGAAAAACCAACCTGGGAAAGGATGCCCTGAGGAGCCATCAGTCAAACGAGCATGTTAGTCTATAATCTCACCTCCCTTTTACCAAGCCAGGGTTTGTCATCAGCATTGTGCAGGCAGAAATTAAAATATATTGATAAAATGGGAACTTCTAGCTCAAGGACAGTGACTGTGTTCACGCAGGTCCTTCTGCCTGCACTGCTTCATCTAATGCATTTGGGTAGGCAATGTGATGGCTTCACCATTCCTCTCTATTGCTGCTTCCCAGGAAGTGACAATGAGGCAGAGGGAGAGGAAGTAGTTTGCTCAACTTGGCGTGAGAGCTGGCTGGAAGAACAAGGAACAGTGCCCAGTGTCTCAGGCCATTGCTCTTAATGGCTGGGCTGGGCTTCCCAAAGATGCATTCCATCTCCCTTCCTATGCCTTTTTCATTTTCCCGCTAAATGGGCTATAAAGTCACAGCAGATTAAAGTTTGTCTAAAGCTCCTATAAAATATTGAAGGTGCAGCTGGTATTAATCTAGTCCTGTTGTGGTATGAGGAGCGTGTGTAATGGGACTATAGATTTAAAAATGGTATGTGGGCTTTTAAAACACCCCAAAGGTTGTTAAAGAGGTGCTGAAGAATCAGATCCCTCACTGGGTACTAAAAGCTCTTCATTAGTGCTAATGTACACTAAATTAAGGTGGCAATTAGACTGAGCATATTCATCAGGATTGTGTGTTTTAATAAATTGAGTATTTAACATGATTGCATTTTATTGACTTTTGCAGTAATCATGTATTTTTCTCTTCCAGGACAAGCTTGGTTAGAAGGAGATACATGGGACACACAGAGAATTAAAGAGTAGAATAGACACCGTGCTTCAAGTCCCAAGATCTGTGAAGGTGAGTCTTGATTATGGCTCTTTCT